>WEKX01011911.1:23561-64917 GCA_013390025.1 Pitta sordida
AATCAGTTCCTTGAATAAACCAAAATCTCCCCGACAGAAATCCAGTTTGGATGTTTTGCTGACCCCCTTCTTTGTTGGGTGGTCTGCAGCATACTCCAATCACAATGTTGATCTTGTTGGTTAGCCTGTGATCTGAACCCATAGGCTCTACACCCTGTCATCCCTGATCTCAAGTTCCATGACATCCAGAGCTTCTGTAACATACAGGTCCATCCATCCGTCCCTTCTGCCTCACCTACCTCTCCTGAATAATGTATACCCATTCAACACAACCAATGGTATCCTGACCTGTATTAGGAACAGTGTGGTCAGTCGGACTAGGGAAGTTATCCTTCCCCTGTACTTGGCACTGGTCAGACCACATCTTGAGTACTGTGTGCAGTTCTGGGCTCCCCAGTTTAAGAAGGATGTTGAGCTGCTTGAGAGGGTCCAGAGAAGTGCAACAAGGATGGTGAAAGGACTGGAGGACAAGCCCTATGGGGAGTGACTGCAGGAGCTGGGACTGTTCAGCCTGGAGAAGAGGAGGCTCAAAGGTGACCTCATTGCTGTTTGCAACTACATGAAGGGATGTTGTAGTCGAGTCAACCTGTGCCAGGGGAGGTTTAGGCTGGATGTTAGGAAGAGGTTTTTCACAGAGAGAGTGATCTCTCATTGGAATGGTCTACCCAGGGAGGTAGTGGAGTCGCCATCCCTGGAGGTGTTTAAGAAAAGACTGGACGAGGAGCTTAGTGACATGTCCTAGACGATGCGATGGATGGAGCGTGGTACTCGTGGTTCCATGCTTGTGGGTTCGTTCGCTTGGGAGTTGGACTAGATGACCCATGGGGTCCCTTCCAACTCGGAATAACCTGTGAACCTGTGACTCATCCCACCATGTTTCTGTGTTGGCAATTATGTCATATCTTTCCTGGTATTCCAAAGCTTCTAGCTCTTCGAGCTTGTTACCCATACGTCATGCCTTAGAATATACACACCTCAGTTGGGTTGATACATTCATCTTTGGAGTGGGTTCACGACACACTATGTCCCTCTGAGAGGTTTTGGATCCATCCCCTTCCCCCTTCGATCTTAGTTTAAAGCTCTCTTAATGAGGCCTGTCAACTCATAGGCTAATAACCTTTTACCCTTATTAGACAGATGTAACCTACCTGAGTCTAGCAAGCCATGATCACTAAAGGTTACCCTATGATCAAAGAATCTGAAGTTCTTCCGTTGACACCAGCCCCTAAGCCACCTATTGATAGCGAGGATTCTCTTAAATATGTATCATTGTTCATCCCTGCTGTTACAGGAATCGAGCAGAAAACTACCTGCATTCATATCCCATCGATAAGTTCACATAGTTCCCTAAATTCCGTTTTAATTGCCTTGACTCCCCTCTCAGTAGCCTCATCACTGCCAGCTTGAACCATCAACAGTGGGTAGTAATCTGAGGGTCTAATGAGTTTCGGTATCCTCCTGGTGATATCCTGAACCCGGGCACCTGGAAGGCAGCAGACCTCCCTGTGGGATGGGTCTGGTCTACACACAGGACCCTCCGTTCCCCTTAAAAGAGAGTCCCCAACCACCACTACTCTTCTTCTCTTTTTCATATTAGAGGTTCTGAGTGACTTGCCAGCATGGGTGATCCTCGGGGGTTCTCTAGTCAAGATGATCTCTTCTACCTCCTCATTCTGGTCCCCAAAATCTCAACATACTGCAAACTTTTTCATGGCAAGAAATCACAAGTTTTTAATCCTGACCAGGAGTTACTTTGTCTTGGAGGACATAATTTGAAAGTAATGCTCAGCATACTTCTCCAGCCTAAAGTTTTTTGGGTGTTCACGAATGACTTTTCTGCATTGCCTTCCCTCCTTCAACTGGCTGCTATGCAGTTTCAAAAGTATTGATTTAAAATTGCAAACTCTATCACCCATACAATATTTTCATTCCATTGCAAACCAGCACCAACTGTGCAGTCTCTGCTGAAGACGAAACAGAGTTTTAGCTACAAGAATCACTGAAATAAAGCTTAAACACCACAGAAGGATTAGCAGGTGTTCATTTATTCTGCAACCTTTAAGTTGAAGATTCATAGTATCTAAAATGAATGTATGAAAACCTAAATCATGCAGCAATGTCTAAAGCCGACTTATGTTCAATGGAGCACCTAGATGCGTGGGAGCATGAACATTTGCCAATGTACTAAATTTAAAATTCACGACAGTACTCAAACTATGCACAGATGGTCAGAGAGTATAACTAAGAAATTATTTCAGCACCAGGTAAGCAAAAATAGGCTGCTGAATGAAGAGAAAAGGTGATTTTGAGGGAACTGACCTTCGATATAAAATCCCAGGCCTGCTGGGTATGTCCCAGGATATATGCTACCAGCAAAACCACAGTCCATAAAGGGACAGCAGCAGCAGCTCTATTCACCGAGCCAACCCATAGCAATAACTGCCCATGCAAAGAGATGTTCTTTCTTCATTCATCTACAAGATCAACAGTTTGTTGCAAAAGCTAAAGCCGTAAAAGCAGAAAACTGCAGCAAATTTTCATCAATTACCATGAAGGTCTGCCTTAGGGACTGAGGGATACATGCTCATGGAGAAAACAGCTTCTGATGGGCTTGTGATGTGAAACACACCTAGACATTATAGGAAGAAAACATGGCAGACAGAATTCAATAGATTCACAACATATTTTCTTGAAACTACTTTTTAATAATTCCTGGATAATAGTTGTCTAGCCGAGTGCAAGAATAGAATCCACATGTTAATCTGGAAGTCCTACAAAATCAAGAATAGCACAGGAGTTTAACTCTTGCTAGGCCTGGCCTAAAGTCTGCTGTGACTATTCTTGAACATCCACACTATGCAGAATTGCTGGCACAGCTCCAAAGTACAATGTAATTGCTGATTTCTCAGCAGCAAAGTAATGTGGCCCCAGTAAAAGGAGAAGCAAATTACTCTCGTAAAATCTGCATGGCCAATGCTTTAGAATGTGCTTCTTCAGTTTAATGATTGTGTTAAGACTTTAAGCTCCTTTTTTTTTCATGTCTTACTGCATCCCAGGTGGAAAGGATTAAAATAACTTCCCTGAAAACAATAAAGATCAAATTGCTGTAGCCAGATCACTGCTGATAACTCACCATAGTGGAGGATGGCAGCGCTGCTGGTCATCACCATCTAGATTAGCAAGAGATGTGCTATGACTCTAGACTGCAGTTTGCTTAAATATGCCTTCAGCTCAGAATGAAGGGATAGCTTTGTAAGCTCCTTGAAATACTTTTCTTCACCCTAAGCACCTCTTGATTCCTTCCTGGATACATCTTGCTCTAAATTAGAACAGATGGCTTATAATTTCCCTGTGTACGGCAATAACTGTAGACTACTGTGGTTGGGATGGATGCAGAGGACACAGAACAGCATGCTATTGACCCATGCTAACAGTCTGTCTGGTGCCATCTTACTTGCAGGGAATATAAAATGTGAGCAGCAACACTATCAACCTAAAAAGCCTCTCTTCCCAGCTAGTATCAACTAAGTATTCTGAGTATTCAAATTCTAAGGTTGCATTTATTGTTTTGGGTTTGTTTTTTGGGTTTTTTTACCTTTCAACATTTAAGGTATATAGAAAAGTAAGGGCCACTGCCCTGGCAGATGGGAGTATACCTCTCCTAATAGCACTCTCTTTTAATTGCACTCATTTCCTGAAGGGCAGAACCGCGCAGTAGGGCTGTAGAAAAACAAAGTACTATGTAAAAGCTTCTTCATGGCTACTGTTGACATCAATATGGTTACACTACAGTAAATGCAAAGTAATTCCAGACAGCTCACCTTTGGAAGAGTCATTCAATTTTAAGGAAGTCTGCTCATGGGACTAGTGATGTGCGTTGGATCGGCAGATTCTTCTTGTAACTGCCATTTTCAACCTATGTTTTTTCCTCAGCAGGGGCATTAACAAGGATGTAGTCGTCTACAAAGTCACTTTTTTTACAGATATTGCAGGGTAGGTATCATTCAGATTGTTAATCTCCTAAATTGCCCAAATAAAAATGTACCTTTAAAAGTCAGGGCAGGAAAAGGAGGGTGGCAAGTTTCTGTCTGGCAAGGCAGACAGAAATTATAAAATCAGAGAATTATTTTGGTTGGCATAGAGTCCAATTGCTAACCTAAAACTGCCAAGTCCAAGTACTATCCTAAAAACTTCATTTTCCCAGAGAAATAAAACATATTTTCCTCAGTGTACTTTTTCCATAAATCAATTTGAAGAACTTACAGAACCTTATCAAGGGACTCTAGTGACATGTCATAAATGCAGGGTGCCTCCTCCTCCTTGTCTGCACCCTAGCCAGCATCTCCTGTACACAGCAGCCTACCTTCCCAGCTGAAGGCCCCTCCAGGCATCACAACACTAGGCAGAAGGCCCAGAGAAAACAGAAAATATCTCTGCTCTCTCTTGTGCTACACTTTCACCAAACTCTCATACAGGAATGATTTTATAGACCCTTTCCTCCCTCCTCTCACAGATTGGAAACTCCAATCATTATAGAGAAGGAAGATTCAGGAGGAAGACATAAATATTTTTGCCAAAAAATAATGGCATATCTTGATTTTTGAACACCTAGATGCTATTAATAATACTAGATTCCTGAAGTGCCTTTACATGTCTCCATGAAACTATAACCTTCAGTGAAAATTCATCAAAATGAGGTGTTATATTGGTGAATACGGAAGACACGGTGTCAAGTATCCTATCAAAAATACAAGGGCCATTTACTTCACAGAAAGTTTCCTTGTGTGCAAATGCTATGTTCAGTATCTGAGAATTATTTTTCACTACGTAAAATGTGAAAGGTTGATAAACAGGCAACCAGAAAGTCCAAATCCATCATTCAAAATAGTGGCAAACCAGATCAAATAAAAAAAATTAATTTTTGAACTAGTTCAGTACAAAAAGTTCCAAAAATCTCACAAGCAGGATGCCCAGACCTATTGAGGGTCAGATCCTTAAGAGAGTGAAGATCCATGCCATTTGAAATGGCATTTAATTCACTTTAGTTCACCCAATCAATTCTCAGTTGAGCAAATTATTCAAAGAGCAAATGCACAAAAAAAGTTTAAAGCAGGAGACAGCAAAGGTAATTTAGCTTTCAAAGAGAAGTAGAAATTCTCATAATGAAAATAGGGGCAGTGAACCCAGTGGCATCACCTTAGAAAGGAATTTTATTAGTATATCTATTTCAAAAGAAACCAATATACAATGTCCAAGTTTAAAAACCACTATATATGCCATTCTTGACCTCTTATAATAATTCTAAGCAACACAAATATAGAGACAAGAATTATTTCAAGTAATTTCATCTCCTAATTTCATCTGTGATTAATTTGTTTTCCAGTTTCATCTGTATGAAGTCCTCCTTTGCTCACTGAGACATTACTGCAGCTAGTCCAAAAATACCTGGTGTACTTGCCCTAAACCACTATCAGATGATTTCCAAATTGGTAAATCTGATGGAAATATCTACAGAGCAGCAGCAACTGTGTCGCGTAGGCCCAATTTCAACATCCATTACTGACAAAATCTCAAATCTCACAGATGCTGCAGAAAAAGCAAAACAAAATAACAACAGCAAACCAATTCAAGAGATGAAAGATAATGGTTTGGTGTTTCATCAGATTTAAAGATTATTTTACCAACTGTGCGCCCAAAAAAAGCAGAATTTTGTATCCAGACTAAGTCATTCTACATTAAGCAAGGTGAATACAATGACATTCCAAGACAATGTCCCCATCACTTACTGAAACAAAACCTTAAGGCCTTAAGGCATTACATTCCCCTTTGCATTACAGCAAATATGCAATGTTACAAATATGTGTGATATGAGGAAATTTAAGGCTGAGGACAGAACACCCTGTTCAATAGGGTTTGGACAAGTCTGTAGAAGCTTTCTTACTTTCATGAGATTACAACATCACTGTGTCTGACACTCCAGCTGAGTCTCTGAGTGATCCACAGAATGAACGTCACTTACCAACTCTGAAATGCTGGCAGAGGAGAACTCTTACTGATTTGGTAAAAGTCAGAAGCGAAACTTAATCTAAAACAACAAAACCAAAATTGAAGTGGCAGAAATTTACCCAAAGGAAGGCTGAACAAAACAGTGTAGGTTTTTATCACTGTCTAACTCTCACAAAAGAATGCCTGATTTCTTGAGTGAGACAAAGAATGCATTTAAGTTTCTGGATATGCAGATTGCTCAGATTTACAAAAGGAGTGAAAAATGTCTAAAGCAACTCTGGTGCTTTGAAAGTGTGGGACTTAAAACTTTCTACGAACCACACTATGGCCTCCCGTAAAATAGCTTTCCAAAAAATATTAGGTTCAATTTTTATAATTGAATTAAATGGTCTAATTTTACATCAGATTTTTCATTTCCAAGGCTGTGGAAACAGTTTCACTTCCTAATTACTGAAAGAAAACAAGAGGGAGTTGAACATAAAGTATCTCATGAAATACATTCCACTTACTTCTCCTTCTAGAGCTTCCTAGGAGAAAGAAGTAGGGGAGTGCCTAACTGAGGTCTCAACAGTGGCATACATGAACAAAAATTATCTCATAGAGAAAGTGCAGAAATCTGGGTGCTGAAGAATGAGGCTAAGAAATCAGATTAATTGTAAAGGAGAATTAACCCTCCTAGGGAATGAGGCGTACCTTTTTCATCTTCTGCTTTTTCTCCAGTGTTGCAAGTATTTTTCTTCTAACAATGTTAAAAGTTCTCCACTGCTGGTTCTTAATACAGTGAAATGGTCTTAAAATTCAAGAGGTGCTGTCATTCAATTTTACTTTTTACATTAGTAGTTCATAGTAACCGTGACTTTGCAGTAAAAGAATTCAGAGGGAAGATACCTCATACTTTTATCCATTATTTCTGTTACATGTTTATCAAATTTCCTTAATTTTTAAAGTGCACTGGACTGTGTGAAGAGCAGCTTTGTTCTGCATGGCTAAAGATAAGAGAGTTTTCATCTTCAATAAGGGCTTAGATGAAAAACCCCAAATCTCAGTGGTCCTTGTTAAAGCAACATCATAACTTCGTTACAGTTCTTTGAAAGTTTAGGAAAAAAAAATTTTCTACAAATCTGTCTCTGTTTATGTGGGGAAGGGCCTGTTGAAATTCATGCATCTAGCGATTAAAAATGGATTTATAAGTGCAATTATAAATCAGCAGAAGTAATTGTTGTTTTGTTTTAATTAGTAGTTACAGCTGAAAATAGAGGATACTTGGAGCCAATGCTTAAATGCTGCAATGCTGGTGAGATCTGCTGTTTCTGTGCATTGTGAGCACACTGGTAGGTACTTACATTGCTCAGTTTTAGGTACTCGATGCTGATGGATGAGCAGTGATGAGACAGCTCATGAAGCTACTGGTCTCTGTTGACCCTGCCTGAAGATCTGAACTGTTCATCACTCATTTCCTAAACTGTCATGGTTCACTGTGCAGTACTTTTAAGCAATCGAAAACTGGCAACAATTTACTTTCAATCATGGGCTTTAAACTGTAGCAGATGACTGTCAAGGGTCTCAGACGCCTGTGATGCAAAAGCAGGGCCAACAGTTGGTGCAGTAACCTCACCCAAGACCATGCCTGAAAAGCAGGGTTGGCTTCAGGGAGACAATATGAGTAAGTTTCTCACCAAGGCAGTGCAGGGAGAGTAGCAGAGAGGTGGTACACCCCATGAGCAGCCAGCAAACCCAATAAGCCATGTAGTATCTTCTTGCCTTGTTACTAGTGGTCACACCACAATCTCCAGTAAAGGCTCTAACCAGAAACCCAGGACATTAGGCACTATGAGGAAAATACAGCCCGTAATATGAACCCAGCTCAGCTTAGCTCACAGCTGAGCTATCACTTACTAGGACAGAGCTGCCTCTGAGACTTCTAGGCAAATAATGTGAACTGTACTCAAGACGCCAGCCAGCATTTTCCCACCAGATCTCTCCAAGTGCCTACCTCCCACCGCTCCTCACTACCACTGTCACACCAACCAGCAGCCTCACCACCAGCACCTGGTACCACAGGGATGGTGTCTTTGATATCTTGTCCTAACAGCGTCCCAACAGTACTGAAACAGGCATGAGTTCAGGGCCATAGAGTAGCAACAAATGGTAACACTTATTTTGTCAGCGTAATAAACCAGGCAAGTGGCAGAGAAGAAATATTCAAGAAAAAAATCAAATTAAATAAAAGTTGAATGAATCAATGGTCCGTATGTTCAGTGATGGGACAGCACTGCTGCTACCCTGTACCTAAAGCCCTGAGTTCCCTAGTCACCTAGTATAAATCACTTCCCTGGATGTTCTCATGGAGGTTATTCCTACCAGCTGTGCCACATGAATATTTGCACATGCTCCATAAACTTTAATTCCCTTTTAAAGTCTTATAATACCAAGCAGGGGGCCATTTCTGAAGTCGAAATGGATTTTTCAGAACAATATAAAGACAAAAATGTTTTCTGGCCTCTGATTTTTGAACTCTTGGGTAAAATCAAATCTCTTCCACAGTGCTGTTGATACACCATACAGAAGTATTCATAAGTATCAGGCACTCCAGAATATTATGTCTGAATCCAAAGGGAGAAGTTATTCTGCTGTACAAAAACATGCTGTAATCACTGTTCTAAAACCTCTCAGCTTGCTGCTTTAAAGTTTGGGGGGTTTTCCTAATTTATCAACTTCAGAAGAGAAGGAAATTCAGTATTTCAGCATGCAACTACCCACAGCAAAGTAAGGACTGCCACAAATCACAGGATTGGTTAATCCTGAATTTGCTGACAGCAACATTTATTCCTTCTACTCGTTCAGTCTAAACCATTGCCAAACAAAAGCCTAATGACTGAAGTTAGAATTTCACATGTCATATTTTCCCTTCGCACTGAAATTGCAATTTTAATGGAAGAATTTATTTTCATCATCATTTCCCCTTTCACAAAAAATTATACCTCTGTCAAAAATTGCACACGAGGTCACTCTATGTAGGTATTAACACAACACTGACATTAAAGTATGTGATGTGGTTACAAGTCAAATTTAACAAACAATTAAATCCTATATAAATAAAAGCAGCACTCAAGAGCACAAATTCCTCTACTAAAAATAAAAGTCAAGTTAATTCAAAAATTGTGGACTCGTATAGGAACACTTTTTACAGATTTTTCTGCATCCCACAGCTCACTTTGGAAACTCACCACAGTCTGATTATCAGTCTGGAAAGACCAAATTTCCACTATCCCCTTGGCCCTGTCCTCTGCCAGTATGTCCTCACATGTCTGTCAGTTTTCCTCTGTGCAGGGAAATACTCTTCCATGAACAAACCCTCCTCTCTTCACAAAATCGTCCCTAGTTTTAACACCTCCTCTCCTCAAAGCTAATTCCCATGCTTTCCCTTTCAACTATTCTGAAGCTTTCCCTTCTGTTATGGCAGAGAATTAAGAGTGCCTGTATAACCCTTGTTGCGGCAGATGGAGCCCTCCACAGAACTCAGGCAGAGCTGTCCAGAGTCCTGCTGTCCTGCTGCAGACACGAAACTGAGCTGGAGCAACCACACAGGCCACACTTCTGAGACAGCACTCTGGGGGTTGCACTGCTACACACACACACCTACCTTGACACAGTCAGATTAGTGGACGTAGATTATTCCGGCTCTTTAATTTGGTTTGATGAGCTTTCTAAAAATTTAATGGATCAAGAAAAAGCGAAAACTAGCCTCAGCTTAGAAGTGAAAGAATCGGGAACAGGGAGACATACAACCTGGCCGCTGAGTTCTGGACATGAGTAGAAGCAGAATAATAAAGGAAAAAAAGGGGATTTAGAAGGAAAACTAAATACAGGTTTAAACTAAGTCAATGCTGATGCAGGAGTTGATGTTATAGACACACTAAAACACAGCTTTGATAAAAGGAACTAAAGTAGACATGGAAAGACTGAGTCACAGACACTGGTTCATGAGAAGAAAGAAATCTCTGAGTAGATGACCTTATTCACAGAATCACAGAATCAGTAAGGCTGGAAAAGACCATAGAGGTCATCAAGTCCAACCTATCACCTATTACCTAATCTAGCCAAACCTGTTACCTAACCTGTTGCCATCCTGCTACCAACACACCATCCTACCTATAACACACAACCCTAATATCTAGGTCATGCCACCAAGTACATCATCCAATCTTTTCTTAAAGACCTCCAGGGACGGTGACTCCACCACCTCCTTGGGCAGCCCAGGAGACACAACAGCTGAAAGTAAGACAGTTACAGATAAAGCACTATAAATCTTTTGCATATAAAGTTAATTAGAATGGACTTCAGATGTAGAAGAACCCATCACAGGCAAAGAAATAATGCTACATTTGATAATTAATAAATTGTTAAATAACGGGCCAATCAAGACTGTGGTACCAGTCTGGCTCTCTATGCAAAGACATCACTCCAAAGAGCTTCCAGAGAGCAAAAGAGATATGGTGAAGGTGAACTTTAAAGTCTTTTGGCAGGTAGATGGAGTTGGAAAACTAAACTAGAGGGTATCTCCCAGTCAAAATGCTCATCTCCCTGCAAGAACAGGTATTGTGCTGAAGTATTATTTTTACCTAATTTTATCATGCTTCACCTTAAAAGCAATTCTGTTTCTTGACACTATAATTCCTACTAGAAGGCTCTGCAGGAATCTCACTGCTCTGATATTATAAAGTCTCCAATGTCCAGTCTAAACTTTTCCATGGTCAACTATATGGGTATGCTCTCTCAAATTTCTACAGAAAGCAATCAATGAACTTTACAGTTATCTGGTACCCACTACTACACTATATTCTTAAAGCAAACTGCTGAGTTAGACTTGCATCACACATAAATGGTGATACAAGAAATTCATTTGGACAACTGTGCTAAATTCAATGGTCCTTTGTGCAAAAGAGAGATGCAGAGGTGCTAAACGTGTCTGCAGAATTGCTATGTGGGGGGGCAAATAACAGCTTGTCAGTTACTGATTCCTTCTTGCAACAGCCAGTGAGAGTCCCATCAGTTTCAGAAACCAAAATATAGCATTCAGTAAAATGTCTCAACCCAGACAAGTGTTGACATGCTTCAGACATTAGAGGCATTCATAATATTAATGACATGCAGCCACTTCTGCATCAGCTGAACAGCAGTTTGCAGCAATAACATGCATAAAGCTGAAAATGGGAAGTAGAGAATATCAACAGACAAATTTTTTAGGTATGACTACAATCAGTAAGGCTCACATTTGGGCATGATATTAGATTCAAAATGTGCTACATCATTACATATCTGATGACTTTTCTTAGAGACCTTTTAAGTCCCTCTTTCAGAAGATGATTCTTTGTATTACCAGTATTAATCATGTTTGTTCAAAACCATGTTGGACTCTTCAAAAAATACTCACTGACTTCTGGAGGAAGTTTTGAACCTGGAAAAGAATTTAGTGTCACAAGTACTTAAGAAATGCTTCATTGTTGTTTGTAGGCCATACAACTGTTTCCATCATAAGATTTCAACTCTGGACAAAAATGAGGAAAGAGGGTATCTTGTTCAACCATGTTGCTTTGTGAAAGACACAGTTGGGAAGCCATCTAATAAGGGGAAAAAAGTTCATACAACAGTGCTACTATCCCAACAACATATCCATACTAAAATAGAACAGTTTTGGAGGGTTCAGTGTCTACAGGGGAACAAAAAATTGTGCTTAGCTTAAAACTCAACTTCTAATTAGTTCTGCTACTGATACTATGCAGCTGCACAATAGTACCATGAGAAGCTGCAGCTGCAGCATTGGAGTCATGGAGTTGACATACAAAATCAGGGCCTACAGGAGCACTTGAGTGATTTCTGTATTCCTCCAGAACTATGTTCCAGAACTATGGAGAACATCATGTTAGAACCCATCATGTTAGAACCCAGCCACTGTCACCGTGACGTATGGAAATAATTGAAGGCTGAACAGGTATTATGGTAATGCATACGCTCCAGGCAGAATGTAAAGGAACTTTAATACTAAAAACTGGTACTGAAAAGTGGCATAAACAAACTCCTTAACACCAATTTGTATGTGTTAAAAAGCAGGCATTCTTTACTAAGCATGCTAGATGTTTGGAGGATAGCTCCTCTAATGGAACATGCTAAATGACAGATAGATAGGGCTTTATTACACATACTGTTTACATGTTCATTAGATAGTCTCACTAACACACATTCAATACTCTGCTTTACATAGTCACACACCCCTGTCAGAAGACCTTATGTGGTCCTTTGAGGTCATTGTCGTCATCTTCTCCACCTTGGTGCCTAAGCAGGCACAGCATCATTGTGTTTCACCACAAAAACATCTGAGAACACAGAGTTCAGCTTACATCTTGTTTGTTTGAATTCTATCCCTTATCTAACTCTCTAGGACTTCTCTATGATTATATTCTTCATTATATGGGCATAATGGAATTATGGAATTATTATTGCTGTGAGCAATGTTTCTATTTCTCGTATCATAAACATACAGAGGAGAAATAGGTGTGGCCAATCCAACAGCTCACTTCTGAGTAGATCTAATAGTCCTGCCTGCCTGCTAAGCAATTACTTGAATGAGGTTCTAAAATTCTGCAGCAATTTTATACCCTGGAACAATCCCTTCCACCTTTCCAGTCAGATCTCCTCCATCTCTCCCTCAAACATTCATATGCACATGCAGTGAGATTGACTGACAACTGGCTGCAGCGCACACCCAGAGGGTTGTGATCAGCAGCACAGTCTAGTCAGAGGCCTGTAACAAGCAGGGTTCAATGCTGGCCTCAGTGTTGTTTAACTCATTCATCAATTACTTGGATGAAGGCATAGATGGCTCTTCAGCAAGTCTGCTGACGACATAAAGCTGGAAGGAGTGGCCAATAGCCCAGAGTCCTGTGTCTTAAAACAGGCTGGAGAGATGGACAGTGAAGAACCATGTGAAATTGAACAAAGGCAAATGCAGGGTCCTGCACCTGGAGAAGAATAACCAGTCTGGGTTATTCTTGCACCAGTACAGGCTGGGGGGCTGATCTGCTGGGAAGCAACTCTGCGGAGAAGGGCCTGAGGATCTTAGCGGACAACACGCTGTCCATGAGCCAGCTGTGCACCCCTGTGGCTAAGAAGGCAAATGGAATCCTGGGGTGCATTAGGAAAAGTATTGCCAGCAGGTCCAGGGAGATGACTGCCCCTCTACTCAGCCCTAGTGAGGCTGCATCCAGAGTGCCATGTGCAGTTCTGGGCTCTCAGTACAAGAGAGACAAGGAGGTTCTGGAGCAGGTCCAGCGAAGGGCAACAAAAATAATGAGGGAACTGGAGCATCTTTCTTGTGAGGAAAGGCTGAGGGAGCTGCGTCTGTTCAGCCTTGAAAAGAGACAAACTGAGAGGGGACTTTATCAGTGTATGTAAGTAAGTGAAGGGAGGGTGTCAAGAGGATGAAGCCTGGCTCTTCTCAGTGGTGTCAAGCAATAGGACAAGAGGCCATGGGCAGTAACTGATGCACAAGAACTTCCACCTGAACACAAGGAAAACTACTTTACTGTGTGGGTGACAGCAAAATCTGGGAGGGACAGCACAGACACACAGGGGACAATCTGCACACTTCAAAGGTTGTGGAGTCTCCCTCGCTGGAGATATTCAAGAACTATCCAGACACAATTCTCTGCAATGTGCTCTATGATGACCCTGCTCAAGCAGGGAGGTTGAACAGATGACTTCACCAGTGATGCCTTCAAACCTTACCCCCTCTGTGATAGGTATCATTTATTACGCCTATTAGTTACATAAATTATTTAATCTATAGCTTAAAGCCAGTATTCAGAGCCACCAGCAGGAGAATTGCTTCTTCTGTTTTGATGCTACCAGACTCAAAATAACCAACCAATAGTAATACCTTATTATTGCTGCACACACACGAATGGAAATATCCTGACCAGCTTCACAAATTACTTGCTTGTTCTCAAGTCATACACTCCCAATTTGCTTTAGCCTAGAATTTAAAAAGCATTTCAAGTAAAACTCGTAGTAAAATTCTGTTAATCTAAGTATTGTTAGTTTAGACAGCCTCTCATGAAGAAATACAATGGAAAAAAACACATCATAATTAATTTAAAACAGACCAAGATTATAAAATTCAATAAATCACATTTTGAAATTCAAGTAATTCTTGTCAGTAATATGTCCAACAGGCTTTTATAAGCTTTATTTTTTTCACTCTTGGCTAGTTATCTGATTTGTGCTTGCTCAAATAAATCCCATCATTTAAAAGGCATTGCAGGCGTTGAGTACTTATAGTTCCTGAGTTAGCCCAACCGTCTTTACAAGTCTATGAGATACAAACTGTAAGCCTCCAACTGGAAATCTGCTACAGTTTGACATACAATTATAAAATTATCTTCAACAGATCATCACTATCACAGGCTACCTGGCTCCAAAAAAGCAGTGTTACAAGGAAAGCAAAATTAATATAACAGAGATCACAGAATCACAGAATTAGTAAGGTTGGAAAAGACCATAGAGATCATCGAGTCCAACCTATCACCTGTTACCTAATCTGCTGTCATCCTGCTACCAACACACCATCCTGCCAATAACACACTATCGTATTATCTAGGTCATGCTGCTAAGTACAGCATCCAACCTATTCTTAAATACCTTTAGGGATGGTGCTCCTTGGGCAGCCCATTCCACTGAGACATCACCCTTTCTGTGAATAAGTTCCTCCTAATGTCCAGTCTAAATCTGCACTGACGCAGCTTAAGACTGTGTCCTCTCGTTCGAATATATATATACCCAGTCAGCCCTCTTGCACTTCACGACCCCCATATTGCAGCTTCACATCTTAGTGTCATGTTTTTTTAGAGATGAAGGAGGCCCCTTTTCACAACTGCGCATGTGTGACCTGGCACGCATGAATATTCAATTAGGCAGTCATGAATATGCAAATCAACGCGCACAGCTGCGCGGCTGCTCGTCCGCTCCACTTGTGCCATCTCAGCCGTGGTGGCTCACCCCATCCCGCCCCACCTGCATCGGCCCCACCACTCCACTCACCCCATCCCAGCCGCAGCAGCTCCACCGCTTCCCCAGCCCCCCGGCATGGCCACTGCAGCAACCCATACACAGCAACACAGTGTCGAAACAGCGCCAGGGAGCCGTCTGAGGTTGCGGGGCAAATTTGCATATTAATGAGCTGTCATTGAACGCAGCAGTAGGGCTTCGCGGAACCCGATTAAGACCACAGGTCCGTGATATAGGAGACCCAACTGTATACATTAATATGGGAAAAAAATAGCCTGAATTGTATTTTTATTCTATTATATGTATTACAGAATCATAAATCATAAATGATAGGGGATCTTTATAGCATATTTATCTATTTTTTCTAAAAAAATTAGACCACGATAAGTAGCTAAGCAATAGCACTTAAAAGAAAAATTCTGATTTTTACATTGCCAATCAGTGTGTATATAGCATTTAACACTTCTAATACAGAATACAACAGCAGTGCCGCACAAGACAAGTAGTGACACATGAGCATCTTTCATGCTACAGAAGAAAAAAGGAAGGCTATTGGTTAGATTACTAATAAATGCCAAGTGATTTGGGATTGCAAACCTACTTTTAAAAAATAAGTCAGAATTCTTCCTTTTCTGTCTTCAAAATTAAATTTCAAAACATGAGCAAAAAAAGGCAACCTAAGCAAAAAGCTTAGCTGGAATGACAGCATGAGCAAAATTTTTGACCGAAAATATGAGCACTTATTTGGTAGACAAAGAGACAACATTTTTATCTACTGCAGTTATTACTTCTAACACAATTCATTATTGGAATGATTAGATAGCAACAATATGACAGTTTGGAAGAGCTAGAAAGATATGCCAGACCTGAGTTTCCGAACAAGAATTAAGTTCCTAAGTAACTACTGTAAAAGGATGCTGCGAATGCAGGTCTAGTTTCAATAAACAAGAAATTCAGAATATTTCTCCTCAAAGTTATACTTAGAAGTTGCATACATCTTTTCCTAGAGGTGGGAAAGGATGTTACCAGTACTGAAGAGCAGTTAGTTCCCCAAACATTCCAAGTTCATGAGGTTTATAAGCTTGCACATGTCTACCATGTCTTCATGTTCCATTTACAATCACACCCACTCATTTAATCATATACAGAAAGTAGCTTAAAGAGAGCATAAAACAGTGAAACATTGGTCACTCCTTGTCAAGTAACCCTTGATCTGTGTGCTCCCATGTGTTTTCTACAGGCAAGAGTCACTGAAACACTAGGAAAGGCAATTTATTTCAGACATACAAAAATCAGTGAAATAGACACAGGTTGATGTTTTTATGAGAGGTGAATTACTCTAGAGTCACACATGGAATTAAAGCCATTCTTGGGACAAATAAACAACATTCTGGAATACACCAGTAACAGCTTCACAAACAGCTCACTATACATGGACTGTAATAAACGCACTGTGACTCAAAACCTCCAGGTTTTCAGCCACAAATTCAATTTCCCAGCTTATTCTTGCCTCTCTAAAGCTAATAAAATAAAAAAATTCTGAAGGTAATTTTTCTACTCTCAAGTTATAAGCAGCAAATTCTTGTATAGAAGAAGGCTTCTGCAAAAGCAGTAAACCATTCAGAGAAAGTCTAGATATAAAAAGCTATCACTGACCTTTAGAGAAAGCTGTCTAGCACACTAATGTACAGGGAAAAGTGCAATTTTCCTCTAACTGTACCTTCACATCTACTTTCTGAGACCAAGTTACGGTCAAATTGCCATGTAACTGTATTTTCAATTTTCTTCATACATTTTTACAACAGTCTCACTTCTTATCACTCTTAGCAGTCAAGGTTGTTTGCATAAAGTGTTATTTGCCAAGAACCTGTTACTTGAAAGGAAGACCTCTTCTGTCTGCACAGCAGATTTGTAGGCGGAGAAAAGGAGCCTTGCAGAGAGAAAAGTGGAAGAAACCAACATAATCACATACACATGATGCATAAATATCTAAGCAAGGATGAAGCAGAAAATGCATGAAGCATCCTCCTGTAATAAGACCCAACCACATTCATAAGATACTTTTTTCACAGATGATAAGAAGTGACAGCAATCTCAACTAATTCGTGGTAGAAGGATTGTCATAAAGCAACCCTAAGTGCTGAAACCCTAATTGTAGACAGACCTACTCAGAACTTGTGTTATTACACATAACACACCCCTAAGTGTTTCTAGCCCTGCTGAAGGAGTGATACAAATCACTACAACACTTAACGGCTACCCTGAGGAAAATCAGAGGAATACTGCCCTGCAAGAAGAAATGCCAAAAACTCCACTATAAATAGCATGTCTGGATACACTCAACTGTACTTTAACTTCACAGTGCCTTAAAAGCTATTGCCTTAAGCTTACTGCTTAAGAATGTTCTTAATCAATGCCATCTAACATACAGAGAATACTCAGAGCACAATTGTTAAGAATTCCTTGCCACAAAAAAGGCGTATGGAGAGAGGGTCCACCTGATGTTCATAGTTTGTTCCTATCTCATATCTCGGTTGCCCTCCCAGACACTGGAACAAGAGTGATGCTTCTTCCTCACACAGACAACAGGAAGCTGGGAAGGGCCATCATTAGGTCACATGTTGAAAAAAAAATGGCCACAGCCAAGATAAAAAAAGGTTCTGAATAAAATTAGGATGTAATTTGACAAAGGACACTGGCACAAAAACAAAGGGTAAGGGTGCTTATTAGACTGCAATCCACTAGAAAGGATCTGATGGTCAATACAGATCAACAAATTGAACGTGAAATCAGCATGTTGTTGATGCCACACAAGGGGTGTGGCACACTTGCAGCCACATTCAGCCTAACTCAGACCACAGTTTTGTTACAACAGGCTTCAGGATCAGCCACCTCTAAAGAGCTATCTCTCCAAACAGGTAACTACCACTCAGCAGCCAGCAATGAACCACGGACATTTACCCTACTCAAATGCTTTTTTCCTTTGCATTGTTAACATATAGAGTAATACTGAATGTAAGATGTATTGACAGATATGCCAGTGATTTATTGGAGGAAAAGGAGTTCTGTTGCTTGGTGAAGCAGTGCTGTTATCAGGACATAATTTCTAGTTTAAGGGTAAAAAACTATTTCTGTATCTGAGGAAGAGAAATAAGCACTAAGTTATTAATGAAGAATTTCAAAATTATGCTCTGAATAAAGGAGAAATAAAATGAGTTTTTGAGTGAGACAATAAATTTCTTCTGACATCTCAGAAGTCTAGAAAAGAAAGACCACACAAAAAAGCTACTATATACCCCTCAAGGGGAATATTCAAGTGAATTCCCAAGAATCTGAACCTAAGGGTTACTTCAGAAAATAATGCCTGAAAGTGAATTGTTAGGCAATCCCAGTCAGACTCTCTTTAGCAGTGGCAGTTTACCAACGGGGACTTTGACAGATCCCAAGAACTCAACTGCTACCATGGAATCATGCATTTATCTCAGAGTAAGTAGATTTATGCTTCTGTAAGTAGACTAAGTACAGGGGTTTTTTTAATTTTACAAATATGTGATTATGTTATTATATTTAGATATTACAAACAATACTTTTATTTCTAGTTTGCCTTAATCCATCTTAACCCATGGTCCAGCTAACCAGCACAGATTCTGCAGCGTCCACAGGTAAGAAAAGTGCCTTCTTTTCCTGCCATTACACAGGTCAGATCCTGGCCCTGCAGGAATGGGACATGATTCAAGTGTATCCAGGGACTTGCAGCAACCCAAGAGACTCTGTGATGTGCAGTAGGTTACCAAAGTGCACACTTATCCCTTGTACCTATTGGGGTCTGCTGACTGCTTCCCCCCACAGGAGGTGTACTTATTTACTCTCCACTCATGGGAAGCAGGCCACAGGCTCTGAAACTGTTGTATTATTTCAAAGGCAGGTGTATGCAGAAGCAAGCAAGGTAATACTATAATTATTACCAGAATGTGGGTATCTAAAATATTTGGAACTTGTGCTATTCAAGAAATGAGACACTTTGTTCAGCATTCTTGAAATAATATTTGAGAACTAAATGCAAACACATTGCATTATAAGTTGAACTGGTTTTGCTATATCTTTTCTTCTGCTGTATTTACATTCCTGTTCAATACAGAAAAACTACACCCTTATTGTACAGGTCCAGGTAGTACTTCCCATAAACTGATAAATGAGTTACAGTCGGCCCTCTTTCACTTTGCGCCCCCCATATTGTGGCTTCAGATCTTAGCAGCATGAATTTTTAGTGATGAAGGAGGCCCATTTTCGCAACTGCGCATGCGCGACATGCCACTGCTGCCACTGTGGTGCGGGCGGTGGCGGTGGCGTGGGCGGCAGCCGTGGCGGCACAGGCGGCGGGGGCAGCATGGGCGGCAGCAGTGTGGCCGCCATTCAGCACAGAAGTCAGACTTCATGGACCCCAATTAAGACCGCGGGTCCACGATATAGGAGACCCGACTGTAGTGGAAACAGACTGAAGTGCTAATGTCCTTTTTAACTATTCTTTATTAAGAAACCTAAAAATGGGAAAACAATACTAAAACAACAGTGAGTTTAGCTTCTGAACCTTAAAAAGAATCCTCTGTTCTTTCTCTTACATTGTTGAATTTGTCCAGGGATTGGACAGGAAAAATATCAACTTCTTTCAAAGGAGAATTAAAACCTCAGCTGTGCCTTACGCCTACTGCAAAATCCCGAAGATAAATACAAGGTAATCTTCATAAAAAAGTGATTTGTAACAAGTCCGTTGGGGAAATGGAAAGAACTGAATATAATCTCACAGTAAAATTCTGTTACTGAGAATTCCATTCAAGAAAAGCAATTGTGAATGCTAGGTAAATGACTAAGTAGATATGACTTTATCTCAAAAACGTCAGAGTAATTGAGCATGTATTCATATGATTAAATCTTCTCAATGATAAAGAACTGAAACTTGAAAAGCAAAACTAAATTACACTTGTGTAAGACTTAAGAGTGGTGAGAGAAATACAGTCAGCCGTCTTGCACTTCGCGCCCCCCATATTGTGGCTTCAGATCTTAGCAGTGTGATTTTTTAGTGATGTAGGAGACCTGTTTCGGAACTGCGCATGCATGATCTGCCACTGCAACTGCAGCGCTGGCCCAGGCAGTAGAACGGACAGCGGCGGGGGCGGCCGCAGAAGCCATGGAGGCGGCGGCGGCAGCAGCAGTGGCGCAGCCACCATTCAACGGGGAAGTTGGGCTGCGCGGGTCCCAAATAAGACCACGGGTGTGCAATATAGGAGACCCCACTAGATATTTTATTTTAGAGCAGGGGGTTGTTGTTGCAATAACTCCCATTCTCAGAATAAGCACTGTAAGTGATACAGTCGGCCCTTGAATACCACAGTACTACGGGTCTTGCCCCCTCCCAGTGCAGCACTCCGTCAGTGTAGAGTGGCAGCTCATTAATATGCAAATTTGGCCCTGGTTGCTCCACCCCATCAGCTCCAGAGCAGCTGCAGGGCACTCCTGGAAGTTCCTCGCGTGCTCAGGAGTGCGAAGGCTGTCTCCTCTGCCCCATCCCCGGCTGGAGAGTCCCCAGGAATCGTGATGAAGGGGTCCCTGCGCCCACAGTGCCTCCCAAGCAAGCCCTGGGCTTTGGCTGCCGCTGCTGTGGCAGCTGCAGCGGGCAGAGGAGGCACCGCGGGGCTCTATGTACTTCATGCATGGACGGCTTGCCGGCACTGGCAAAGCTTCCGCTGCCGTCCCGCTCACATGTTTCAAGGTTGAGCACCTCCAGATAAAAAAACCAAACTTGTTCAAAGCCAGGAACCCAGGATTTTTTTTTTATACAGGAGATGTTTGTGTAAATATCTCCTGTGGGATGTGGGGGTGGGTGAGTGGAGGGGAAGGAAGGGGAGAAAGGAGCTCTGAACAGGGCAGGCAGGGGCAACAGTCAGAGGCAGAGAAGAGTCAGAGAGGGAGACTGCTCCCTCCCTCCTGCAGGCAGCCCGAGGCCCTCATGGGACTGGGAGGGATCGTGCCAAGCTGTCCAGCGCTGCTGAAACCAAGCTCAGGACCTAGCGCTGGTCCTGGAGGTGGGGAAAGGGTGGCAGCGCTGTGATCCTTCCCTTTGGAGCTGCCACCTCACTTTTATGTGCCCTGCTGCAGCACACACATTTAAAGTGGAGTTTCAAAGCCTGTACTCCACACTGGGGCTCACACCCCCATCCCAAAGCTGGCTACACAATCGCCCGCCCCATTGGCAAGGCAATGGTTCCAGGGGCTTGGCTATTGTGCTTTTGGCAGCAGGGTTACAAAGCAGCCAGCACAGCTTGCAGATTCAAATGTTAATCAGTGTACTTGTCTCAGTTAACTTATGTTAAGAAAACCCAAGAAAGGTATCCATATAGTCTGTATACTGTAATGTTTTAACTCATTAACTGCACCAGTGGAGAAATGGAGCAGAGTGAGAACTTAAGAGGAAAAAAAATTACAAGCAGCGGTGCTTTTGTCCCCCTGGGGACTGGACAGGTGGGATAGGGGGTGTCTCCCCTGCATTCCCTGCTACAGCTCAGCGGCCTCTCCCCTGCACTCCGGCACTGATTTGGCTACCCTCGCTCAGACCGGAGTGGGCACTGGGGGGACGTGCCGCGGCCACCTCGCTTGGAGCACAGTGGGTGGCTGGGCACAGCGCGGATGCAGTGTCAGCGAAACGGCTGTGGTCGTCTCGCTCAGAGCACAGCGAGGCAGACATGGTACGGGCAGAGCAGTGGGCCTGTGGTCCGTGCGGCACGGCATGGGGGTTGGTTTTGAATATTCATTACTGTCTAATTTGAATATTCATGACCATCAGTTCACGCAGGTGCAGTCATGAAATGGCCCTCCTTAATCGCAGAAAAATCACTCCGCATAGAGATGAAGCCGCTACCTGGGAGGAGTGAAGTGGAGAGGGCTGACTGTAATGCTTTAGGATGTATTTTAGATCGCTACATAAAGTTTGCATTGCCGAGGTTTTCCAACGCCAACTTCTGAAGCTACTACATTAATAAAGCTATTTTTTCTTACAAGAATAACATTAACAAGGTAGAATGGCCTTTTCTCTAAATATTAGAATTTTGCATTCTTTCCCTATGTCATAGCTTATTTCTGACATATTGCAAACTGTTTGAAAGCTAAAAAGGATACACTTGGCAACATTCAGGATAAACACACTATGATGAATCACACATGTTTGATAGGTTTATGTTTCTCCCACAAAAATATTTAAATTCATGCATGTGTTTGCTTACCTGTGTGAGACAATATTTTTCTTGTACTTTTATGAGGTCTTAGGCTACAAATTAGCTGTGTATTGACTGAGTCTGAAGGGATTGTCTTTTAAATTTTAAATACATTCACACCTATTTAAATCTTTCACCTAGTTTCCAAAAGTTTAAAGAAAAAAACAACAATACCAAACCTTTATTTAGGTGTGGCTTATACAAATTAATGTTTTCTTGTGCTGCAAAAACACAAGCAGAAAATTATGCCAAAATCATACTACATCACCTGCAAACATTGTAGCCACTGCTTTATCCATATGGTCTTTTATTTGCTCCCCGAAAGATAAAAGCTTTAACATGTTAGGTAGCACAAGTTTTTCATAATGTTGAGTTCAAAGCTTGCTGAAATCAAACGTTTCTGTTATGAGGGCTCCAGTAGACGTGGACCCGTTCAAGTAAAACTTTTATATGACATTGTATTCAAATACTTCTCTCAAGGCCCTGCTTGTTTCTGAACTAATGTAACCACTGGACTGAGGCAAATTAAACACAAATACCTAAGTTACCTACAGGTGCCCTTAGAAACGATGTAACCTTTTGGTCTATATTTACCAATCAGACTCTGGCTGTAACACAAACCAAATAATACTCCTCTGGCGTTTTGCCTAAAAAAGTATTTTTTAAAATACGCAAATTCAAAGAGTTATATAGCTGAAATTAATAGCCTGTCAAAAGAACATCAAAGAAATACTAATGTAAAGCAAATCAAGTATCAGAACCTGAGTACAGAAAAGGTTGTACTTACTCCTTATTCCTGCATTTAATGCATGGCTGGTAAAGGACTTTGACAGCATTCCAGGTCCCCACTGGTCCAGAGTTGGGCATGAAATTATCTCCAAACATTGTAGAAACACTGAGAGAAAAGGAATTTCCTAAAGACTCCACCAGCACCGTGTCAGAATTTAAAAGCCATATCTATAAATGAAGAAATAATTTATTTTACTTTAGATTACATAATTTCAATTTTTACTTTACTCTGACCCTAAATCAGCTAATACTAAAGCCACATTCTTAGAAGGTTTCTAATGAAGTATTAACAGACATAAATTGACATTTTACTATTCAGCACAGTCTGCACAGCCTCCAGTGGTGAAAAAAGGGTTCATACAATAAAGTGATGCCTGATTTATCCAGTCATTCTTAAGATCGCTTCTGTCAAGCTGTCTCTTAATGACTGCAGCACATTCCCTTTCATAGTAACAAAAGAAATAGTCCCAAGTTGTCTCTTTCAGTACCAGAAACATTATTTCTCCAGTTTTTTGGGGTTTTTTTAGTTAATCAAGCATATGGTGTTGAGCAATTAAGGGCTAAAGACAGGAAACTGAAAGACTTCCCACTGGAAGTGCCAAAATTTGAAGATTTTTAGAAGTGGTAGTTATGACTGGACAGAGCTAAAACATGTAAGGAAAAAAAAACAATTAACATGGTCTAAAATGAATGTTGGGATTTACAACTGCTGTAAAAGACCCTTACTTGGAAAATAAATCTTTATCAAATTTCATAATGGGACTGGCATTCTTCAGCACCATTTGCTCACAGCAATTCAAGGGATATTTACTGGGGAGAGTTTTGAGAAACCTGAACTTCCTGCATCACATTAAGGATCTTACTTAATCTTTGTGTGATTGGGCTTCATTGCTCCCACTTGGATTCAAGGCTTTCATGCTAAATGCTATACAAAAAAAGACAGGCTTTTCCTTTATTCACAGCCTGCAGTAGTGAAGTGATCCGAGATAACAATGGAAATCAATTTTTGCAAGTCGTGAGCCTGTATGAAATGGTTTTATATGAAATATTTATCATAGAAAACAGAATTTATGCAGTGCTACTCACTGAAGAGCAATCTTCTGCTTCTCATGATCTAATCAGCTTCAAGTAAAACAAGTTACATGATGTTAGGTAGCAGACACATGATATCCTCAGGTGGAGGGAGAAAGCCGCCATTAACAGGGCACATAGTATAAGTTGTAATTGACTGTGACAGTCACAATTTATCAGAGCCCAAGGCTCAGAACATTACAGGGGAAGCTTCATAAAGAAGGAATAAGATATATTGACAAAGATATCTTGGGAGGGGATGGGAGGAGGAGAATCACTTTAGCATACGCACATAAATGATGACAAGCAACTGCACCTGTTTTAGCAAGCGGCTGTTCATCAGTTTTGCTCTAGTAACTCACTGTACACATTTATAGCCTGAACTGCAAAATATACCTCATTAGCCAGGATCATTACACAAGGTGCTTTAAGCCAAGTGCTGAAGAGGTGTTGGAGAAAATGGTGAAGAAAGCGAAGTTTCCTGTACTCATAGGCCACTGAGAACATATTCAGTTTTAACAAAAGAGAGTTTGTCCTTTTGAAATTACTAACAACTGCCTGTGAAGGAGCTTCCTGGAATGCTTTTCGGAAGGGCAATATCCTTCAAACTCGAGAGCAATGCAGCAATAGCTGTCTGCTCCTTTCAGAATCCTTCAGCGATTTGCTTTAGAGAAAGTAACCAAAGCATTGCATTTGCAACATGGTCCACCCGAAAAACACATCTTTGTACCACAAGTGCTGACCTGTGGCATCCGACAATCACATTCTACCACTAGTTCAGAGTATGTGTTTGTATCAACAGCAATGCAACAGATGAGTATCAATAATTTAGCACAGAGAAAGGAAATCAATCTTTGGGGGTGAAAGGACTCCTGGCCATGAGAAAATCAACTTCTGAAGTACGTTTATTTCTTTAGGCAGTATTTTCATTCTTTTCCTCATGCATGTTTTTTTTTTTTTGATCTTGCTTCGGAATGAAAAAACATTCACCCAGACTTGATGCGTTGACTCAAAGCAGTTTATATATGTTATTTCTGGCTAACACAGTTTCATATTTTGATCTGTGCCTTCAACTACGCTACTTACAACGTGCAATCTTTCCTCCCGTCCTACCACTTTGTACAGCAGAGCTTGCAAAACCAAATTCCTTCCACATTAACTCCAGTAAGAAAAGAACTGTTACAGAAAGATGAATATATAAAGTTTAGAATTCGGTTATAATATGATTGATGACCTTTTCTGAAATACCAGCATCAGAAGAAAGTATTTGGGGCATTGTTGGTATTTTTTTCATTGCTTTTTTTCTTTTTAAATCACTTTGTCAATGGACTTCAAAGATGTCCTTAGGACAAAAGCTACAATAAAGCTCTCTCAGTTACACTTTGTGGGGCTTGATCCAAATAGGTGAAATACTACAATTCAGATTCTGTGATCAGTTTCCCTAAATCTCAACCTGTGTCTCCAGCATTGATTTGTGGACAATTAGGCATCAATTCAAACTTAACATGGGTCAAAAAAAAGTTTTTATTTTGCCTTGTTAATTCTTTCTTAGTTATTGCAGGCATTACTACTTTCATTATCACACAGGTCACTAACGCACTAATGCAAGTACCTTTCACTACAGCTACTTTGTCCTCCCATTCAGGCTGTTCAGGTAAATATGGGTTTCCACATATTTCACAAAGAATAAAAGTCTCTATGAGAAAGAGTAGCTAAGTCTCAACAAGGTTCTCATTATCTCACTTCTTTATCACTGCAATGTACACCCCTACTCCAATCTCAGCAAATGCAGACTTGTTCTGCATATGCCCTTCAGGACAATCCAATAACCATTATCTCACTGACAGGCCTCTTTCATTTTTTTACGTATCAATTTTCTTGAGATATCTTCCCACTCACTCCTGAGATACAAGCTGCCTTACTTTCAAGGCATTTTACATCCTAATCCCACTCAAATAAATGTCTTTCATTCAGTACTGAAAGACTGGAGATAGTATTCAAACACTCCAAACTCTATCACACACTTCTTGATTTTCATAGGTGTATCTTTTTGCATGTTATCATGATATGAATTTCCCATATCTATCCAGAAACCTACTTATTTTCCTCTTCTAAAGCTATACTTTTTTTACCAGACATCTATTAAGATGCTGCTATGCTGACCAATAATGTACTGTTTTGCTTGTGTTCTCCTATCTCACTATCCATTTGCTGTCCTCCTCTTATTTTTAGCTTGTAAGTCATGCAACTGCAAGGTAGTGAACCCTTCAACAGTGGAGCAAAGAGAGAAGGCAAGGGATTCCCGTTTTACAGAATGTGAAGAGGGCAGAGATATAGTTAGGACAAATAAGGAAATCTGTATGCACCGCTTTTTCCTGAGTCAAAGAGATTTTTATTTACTGACATCCTTTAAAAAAAGACTTCAATGTAAGTATCCTATAGCTTGAACAACAGAGTAAGTGTAACTTAAACAACAGAAACTCATGTCTGCAAAGAACATAACACACATACAGAGGAAAGAAGGAAAAATGAGTGTATGTAATATTTGTGGTTTAAAAAAAATTAAAAAGACTTGTGAGAAACCATAACCTTAATCATACACAGCCCAAGCTGTGTGCATTCACGTCTGTAAGCACAAACACTGTGAACTAGAATCTTTGGCTCATTATCAAAACAAACAAGTGGGACAGCTGGTTCATGATGCATCAGTGATGAGACTCTTTGTGTAACTTGGCTCTGTAGTTAGAGCCTCCACCACCTATATTTTTTACTGTTGAGCTGTTGACAACAATTAATATAAACAGTGTTTACATTATACTTGTGTCCACAAGGCCTCTGAGTCCTAAGACTTAACCTATAACTCCAGAACACCTGGGGATGTGTGTACAGTAGCCAGCACCTCACTCTGGACATGAGTAAGGGCTTTCTGATGTTAAACACAAAGAACAACCCCCAGAAACTTGTAATTAATGAATAAAAAGGAAGAGATGCCAATCGGAAGCCAGCTTCTATCTAATTCAGCCTACTCCTCTAATCATTGGCAAAAATGCAACTCAGAGCTGAGAGTAATAGCAATCTACTAATAACGTAATTTTTCTGTTAGAAAATTTTGTTTGTTCTGTCTAAGCTACTAGACTTAAGCAGCAGAATTTTAGGTAACTTGGAAGCATGTAAGGTACAAGGTAAAAAATCACAACAATTTTTAATAACTACACAGTTACATAATACCTAGTGGCCATTATGGGTCTGCTACACGAACTTAATTTTACCACCACAAAAAAGGTATTTCTCAGGGGTTGTACAGATGTTATCTTGTCCCTAGAATTTATTTAAAAGCAAGAGATATATACTTTCGTCAGCATCTGAGTGTCTTGGACAACGCATATAAAAACAATTTATGTAATTAGACTGTCTGCCTCAAGAAAATGCATCTATAACTTTATTTGGGGCAAGAATCTATAATCATGTATTTCTTTACCTCTGTGTCAATGAATTACCTATATAAACTGCAAAAATACAAATTCTATACCTATATTTAGCTCAGGAATAAAAGAAAACATGCCCTGTTATAAGAAGTGTATAGTATTAAGATAATTCCTATCCATCTTAAAAGTTTGAGGAATCTAGTTGTCACTATTTAAATATCAAGCTTAACCAAGTTTAACAGCATTAGAACATTAAGTGTAATAGGCAATTTTATTTTTGTTTACACTCCACTTTGCAATGTAATGGTGAATGGACTGGAGGGTAGGCCCTATGAGGAGCGTCTACACGAACTNACTGAACTACATTAGTAGTCCCTGCTGACTTAAGACAATACATGTGAAAGATGCTATGCAACTTGATTCACTTCTGGTGATTAAAGAAAAGAAGCACTGGAGCAAGAAGGTGAGATGTACATTAAAAAGTCAATCTTAAAACTTTCCATGTTTTCTGAATACAAACCAGTGTTACTTCTGTGCTACTGGTGTTGCATCTGTAGTACTTTCATTAATGTAACAACAAGAGAAAATTTCTACATCTACATCTACTTAGATTAAAAAACTTGGAGATTTCTTACTTGGATAGAGCCCTTTAGAGCCCTTCAGGAATCTGAAGTTGTTAATTTTCTTTAAACATACAATAATGAACAGCAGAAATAATATATTTTAAGAGCTGGGATACATAGGTTAAACTTCTTCAGCAAGATGAAGATTTAAAAACTTACCAGAATATAGGTTTTTCCATTATCCCCTTTTACAGTGAATCTAAACGTGCTTTTAGCAGAGGATAATTCCAAGAGACACTGAGCAACCATGCTCTGCACAAATTGAGACCTGTTTAAGAATTAACCATTATATTATATGTTTTCATAACAACCACACAGGCAAAGTTATTGATATTGATGCACTGCAGGTATGTGAGTATCTCCACGGTGTTAATTCCACTACATCCTACAATTTTCTATTTTTTGCAACAGGAAATTTTTAACAGACCAGCATTCTAAATTGCTCCTCATTTATTTCGGCCAACACCAAATGTCAGATGCTGAATAAAAGCTTTATTCTATTTTAGACATATGAACACAAAGTTCAGAATGATACACATATTTTAAATATAATTTACAAAAATGAAGAACTGTGACAAATGCATAGTACAGAATACAGGATAGCTAGATTAGTTTCTGTTTCACCTTGGTCTTAAATTCAAACCGAAGTACCATAAAATTCAAAAATCTCACTTCCAATTAAATATTTCACACTTTACTCAATTTAACTTCACATGATGTAACCTTCCACTTCCATAATTAGTCAATGGACATCATGCAAACTCAAGTAGTTCCAAAAATAAGTATTTTATTTTGGCTTATCACCTGAACAGTGAGACACTGTGAGAAATTCTATACAATCTCTCTCCTGCTTCACACAGAAAGATGAGCCAACAAAACTGTACATAAGTGAACTCAAATTACATTACCTTTACAATGCTCAATTCTGTGATGATTACATAAAATTGCACTCTGTTTATATGCAATTATTCAAGAAACTACAACATTAGAGCATTTCTAGCATCCTTTCTAAAATATGTATTTGAGAAAATTATCTGAATTTTTTGTTACCTTGGTGTTGGGCTGAAACATCCCTCAGATGGCTGAATAATCAACTCGGTGACATAATATTTAATGGTATCTAAAATGACAAAAACATTTTTCAAGCATAATAGAATAACCAAATTGTTAAGATCAGACTATAAGTCACTCTATCACTATACCAATTAAGCATTTGTTCAAAACTTAATTAAGAGGTGCAAGTCAGTCAAATTGTGCTTTGGTTTGTAGGAGGTGAAGCAACCATAGCAAATAACCTACATTGCCTGAAGAAAACTGCTCAGAGCTAATTACGTGATCAGCGATTTCTCATTCATATTGATCTTTGTTCAACACTGAGAACAATTGTCTTGAAACAAAGCAAGCAAGAGCACAAGCCAAACCTGAAAGATGAATTGAAAGAAGTTTCCTAAAGCACTGAGATCAGCATAGCTTACATAAGTATTTTAGTACCCTCTGCTGCTCAGTAATGCTGCAGTGAATCACAAGAGACAGTTTTAATAACAGCACACACAGGGGAATAATTTTCTTCTTTGCTCAAAGAGCAGAATGGAACTTCTTTCCAAAAATCACACTTACTTAACACTAGCACTGCGTGTGTTCTGAGTTTCCATGTAACTGTTTCCCAAAAGCTTCACTAAGACAGCCTTTGACACTAAATACAAGTGTTTGAACATAATTTAATCCCCATCAATAAAGTCATGTCAAAGATGACCATGTTGAAGATCTGGGTCTATGCTGCAAGCACAGCCCAACTAGAGGGCCAGCAAAATAGGTTAATTATAGAGTAATAAATTCATTCTACTAAGCTTTAGTATGTGGACAACTGAAAGATTCATCGGTTCCATAAATGTTAAGGGTGGTAGGGATTGTCTCATCTGACCTCTGTCCACACATACCATTAAAATTGGATGAAACTATTTCAGGAAGATGCCTAATCTGCTTTAAAGACTCCAAAGGTTTGCTAATCCCACCTCTTCTCTAGGTAAGTACTACACTTTTTTAATTATCTTCACTGTTACAAAATTATATTTTACCTCTAAGTTTAATTTAGTCTGCTCCATGCTATGCTAGTCCTGGGAGGCAGGAGGAAAAGATAGTTCAGTCCCTCTAGTTCCCCAGCCATTACCCCGACTAATGAATTGGTTCTACTGCTACAAGAGCGTCAAGAATTCAGGAGATATTTACTTGCAGAGAGATAGAAGGTGTGATTTCCCAAGAAAAATCATACGAGTGTATGTTGGTAGAGCTAGGGGCAGGAATAGCCAACAGGGGAATTTCAAAGCCAAATCTGGCATCTACGGCTACACCACTGTAATCCTGCTTTATCTTCAAGGCACTGATATCTGCACATGAGGAAGCACCAAAGCATGACAGTCAAGTTTGCTCCCTGGACTCTTTTCACTACTCAGAGATAACTCTATCTCAATTTATACATCTCTGATTAGTTTGTTCTTTGAACTCTACCTAAATTTCCTAAAGTACTGAAGAAATGTGGTCAAAACAATGAATATCCTATCTAACTTCAGCTATGTGCAGAGTCCTTACCAAATTCATGCACATCTTTACAGTGTTTGCCTTTCTCTATTCCCACTGATCATAAAAATTACTGGGCCCTACAAACCATCTGAAGGCTTAGATTAAGGTGTTTATTCCTCATGACCTTATTATTCATGCTCTTTTACAAGCACTTCTTTCCCAAAGTCACATCCTGCTTCCTGGGCTTTCAAATATGGTACCTTGAATTTGGTCTTACTAAAGCCTGTATTGTTCAGATCCCTGCACAGGACAATCAGAACATTCTGTAACAGAAAACTTTCTGTCTCCAATCACCTCAATCACAGGCTTTGCATTTTCTGAGAAGTTTTTATATTCACCAGATCTCTGAACTGAAACAGGCTCACACTGACTGATGCAGTGGAATAGAGGGAGAAGGAAAGAAAAGAATGAACCCCACTAGTAACAGTCCTGTCATTGCTTCTCTCCTGTTAATAGCTCTATTTTAAAACACAGCACTCATCTTTACACTACTTCAGGTATACCTTGCTGATTCAGTATAATTACAGCTTTTAAACCATCATCTCATCATCAAATGAGGATGAGACATAACCTGTTTCTTTGACAAGGCTTCCTTTCCACAAAACCAGGCTGACTTAGCAATCATATCTTCAGCTTCTAGTTATGTGTTGATCAAGTTCTGAATTAACCTTTCACTCATCCTGTAGAACAGACAGGAAAATAAACAACCTGCAATTTCTCAAGTCTCCTTTTTTATAGGGATTCCTAGTAAGCTGGAATCATGCACTGAGTCTTCCAAAGCTTTGAAATTAGCCAAATATGTCACTGAAACAAGTATGAGGAAAATCCCTCCAGGAACTCACTTTCAAGGTCTAACAGTAGAAGCAACAACCTCATCTGTTGAAGAGGGAATGAGACACATACACAGGAATCAGACCTTACTGATAAACTTCTTTACTTCAGAGTTTTTAACCTCCAGTGCTCAGTGGCTGATGCAGTCAAGTCTAGTTTTGTTTGTACGTACATCTCATACCTGATGATACTGTTTCTCCCAGCATTATCTTGCACCGCTTACAAACTACTCTGGTATTTTCCTTTGATTTCTGTAGGACAAAGAAATATCATTTACACATCACGAGGATATTTTGAAAAAGGAATGCATAATTGTAACAGAATCTACAGAGTAGATGGCGAACTTTGCACTTGTTTCTGTTCTCTTCATGTTTGCGTGCACACAGCTTTGCCTTCCTTACTTCAGCTTTCTACAATTGGTCTTGCTTGCAAGTTTCCTACTAGTTTTTAAATCTGGCAACATATCCTGATCTCACAGCAAAATAATACACATGAAATTAAGTACTCCATAATACAGTCGGGTCTCCGATATCGCGGACCCGCGGTCTTAATCAGGTTCCACGAAGCCCTCCCTCCGCGTTGAACGGCGGACGCACGCCGCCCGCGCCGCTGCCATGGCAGTGGCAGATCACACAAGCGCAGTTGCGAAAACGGGTCTCCTTCATTGCTAAAAATCATGCCTCTAAGATCTGAAGCCACAATATGGGGGGGCGCGAAGTGCAAGAGGGCCAACTGTATATACATAAAATTGTATGCTGGAATGTGACTACAATTACTCAGTAAAAAGTTCCAGCCACTGTGGACAGTTTTATAGGAGTCCAATACCAGTTCAATATTCAGCAGACAGCAGGAAATGTCCACAGATTATTTTGAACTACTAGGAAACAGCTAAAGAATGCAATATAGTGTGATATTCCAGAAAGTGCAGTGGATTCTGTTCTTGAATAACCCTCCTCCCTCAATTCAAGCAGAAACAGAAAAGGTATTGACAAAGAGTAATTGTCAGAGGTGCAAAACAGTTTCCATGTGAGGCAAGAAAATACACAGGAAGCAGAAGACAGAAAATTGAGGAATATCATTGAGATACATAAATTCACTAATGTTTAGGCAAAACTGAATAGAAAAACACCCACATTTGCTCTCATAGCTCATTCTATGGAATTATAACCTATAATACTATAGGAAAGTATTTTTCATAGTAAAAGTATACACAAGTTCACTTCTTCATAAGTGAACTTAAGTTCACTTAAGTCTTCATAAATTCAAAGGAACCAATGTTCATCAAAGGCTTATTAAAAACAAAAAACGTGGATATCAGTATCTAGTTCAAGGAGTCTCTATAATCTCCGAAACTTCATTTAAAACTTGCCTTACTCTTATGTATTCATTACTGCCATTTGAAAAAGATCTCATTTCACCATGAAATCTGCCCTAAACAACTCCTACTAATTACAGTGTTAATATTTAAAATCAGTATCAAACAAGTGAGCACAATTCCTACTTTAATCCAAAGTCTAAACTCCAGAACTGGTTCCACATGGTTTTATTAACCTGGATGTAGCACATCAGAGCTCTTGTCTGAAATCAATGTACAGTATTCCCTCGGTTCTTCGTGGGTCAAATTTCATGGCTTCAAAACTTCACTTATTTTTCCCCACAAAGACGTCATAGACTTCCCTCAATTCTTTGCAGGGCTTTTCCATGTCATGTGAGCACCGGACAGCCTTGCCCATGCAGTCTGTGCCTCTGCCATGCCAGGGGGTGGGATCGGCTCGCCCTGCAGGGTGGAGGGCAGCACCTCTCACTAGCTCAGGGACCACCCAGAGTTGGCTCCCTTATGAGTGTTGGAGAGGTTAAATGGTTGGGAAGCTTTATAACACAGTGTCAAAGATTTATTACGGATGCTTGCCGCTGAGCCGTGGAGGGGCAGGCGCTTGGTGCCATGACGCATCAGAGTCTTGGGGACACACCGCATGTCTGCTGCGGCCCAGCACAGTCTAGGGGCGCCACCTCGCCCTCTCTGCTGTCTGGCACAGTCTCAGGGCCACACTGCTGAGAGCACGGGGGGACAGGACCCTCCTGTGACACTATGCAGCGGTGACACTTCCCTCTGCTTCCCCATCCGTGCCCACCACGCTAGGGAGGGGCAGAGAAGACCCTCTTTGCTCCCCTGTCCTGTCACACAACACAAGGAGGTGCTGGGAATGCCCTATGGTGCCCAGGGGCTGAAGGGACAAGGAGCTGGGCATGGCTCAGGTGCATATGTATGAACCGCTTCTTTGTGGATTTCAGCTATCGTGGGACTCTTTCAGTCCAAAAACCCCGTGAAAATCAAGGGATTACTGTATTTATATATAACCTCAACAATGGTCACAAATGAAGAATCAAACTAAACGCTCCAAGGGGAGCCCAAGAGCTGACTACATTGGAAATACAGTCCTCTTATTATGGGGAACAGAAATAAGATCTGGTTCATATACATGCAGGTATGCCCTTTCCCAATTATTACCCTGTTACTCCTCTCAAGCATATACAGTAAAATTGCTTGATGTAAAAAGCAAGGATGAGTACACAAGGTTTTGTGAAAGCCTGCATTTGAGGCTGGTACAAATACTGCACAGTACAAGCACAGAATATACAGTACTTCCTTGAAAGCTACAACTTGAGTATTTTTATTCTGACTACAGTTACAGATCCTGGCTGAGAATTGTGCAGTATGGTACCTAAAAAACACCACTAACTCATTGTATCATGCTTCAGTGGAAAAAGCAATAGTTTTAGCTCAACTAATTAAATCAATATATCTATTTGACAACTTGCAGCTGCTGGCAATCTGCAGGTGGAGGTGGATCACAAGCCTAATATTTTCTGTTTCTATTCCTAAGGATCTCTGATACAGCGTCAGAGAAAAATAGTTTCCCCATGAGATACTATTAGGATGCTGCAAGACCATGTGACATTTAAAAACTACATTACACTGGAAGACTAATAGATGTGAAAAATATGTTTGCAGTGGACGGATGCTGTCTTGGTCCCACTGGAGTCTGAAAAAGATTGTTTAAGCATCTCTGGTACATTTCTGCTACTATTTTGGTCGTAGGCAAACACTTTCTAAAGAACTGCAATGCAATTAAAAAGGAACTTTCATACTGAGACAGGCTGCAACAAAATTCTCTGAAATGAGAACATTTATGCCAATAGCAATGTGTCTTGCCTGTAACTTTCTATTACTCATATTATGGAAGAATTTTCTCCTTCAGTATGAGGGTTTTTTTCCTTATTAGTCCAGTTTCTGCTGGATCTTAAGAGTTTTGCTCATATGCTTGGCAACTGAGTGGTGCTGGAAAGAAGCAAACACAGAGAATGAGAAGTCATTGCTAGCATGAAAGATGTAGAAAGAGGGACTTGACACAAACAAGGAACAAATTCTCAACCCCATTTTTTTAAGTTTAGAAAGACTTGGAAAAATCAGAATGTGGGTTCATATGTGGCTGTCTTACATTTTTAGGACATAGTAAGAAAATTTGAGTTTGACTGCTCTATCTAGAGAAGGGAACCCGCAATCCCACACTATAGTTCTTCATGTTTAAGGAAGCAAACGTGTAAATTCACCATACTCAACTATTATGGTTTACCTCTGACATAAAACCTCCCCCTCATAAAGCATCCTTCCTCATTCAAACGTTCTGCTGTTATCCCGGTTTGACCCACATCTCTGCAACATCTTTGTTCCACATTCTTTTATTATGTTTCTGCCTCAAAATCAATCCTTTTCTGGCAAACATTCTCGTTGATGGATGACAAAGCATGCAATATGAACTCCAAGCACCCTGCCTCTTCCCGTATTTGTTCTCATTGTTCTAAGATCTCTTTCAAGACTAGTGAAATTGAGAATTCATTTGGGGGACCTCTGGCAGAAAGCATTGTCCTCTTGGAAATTCGTAATCTTCTACCCCACCTTCTTTTTAAGGAAACTTTGAAGAGATAACTCCAATTTAACTCACAGAGTTAATCCAAATAAATCTGCTTCTCCCATGCTGATATCCTTACAGGGTATCAGTCCTTATTTTCCCCTCCCCATACTCTGCATTTCAAAGAGCAATGGAACAAAAAACCAAAGGGACAACAGCAGCAGTCTTGGGAGATAAGGACTGTGGGACAGAACTGTTCTCCAACCATTACACCAGCAATCGCTCTACTGTGAGAATCTCGGTCAATTTTATTGGGAATAATACAAATCACTAATGATGAGAAGCAGCAGCAGGTAGAAATCAGGATCTCTGGACTTAGTTCTCAGCAGATTAAAAGTTTCATGCTAGGAATCTGGACATAATAAGTCACAGTTTTTACTGACACAAATTGCCCAGGCACCCATAATCGCAGAAGGATTCCAATAATTAGGTTTAATATTTGGTATTGAATGAAAATATGGTCTCTTCGGGCCCAACCTTTATCAGCACAAATGCAGACAAGCAGTAGATTACCAGAAAAGGCTTTTACAGAAATGCAGGCTTTGGTGAACTAAATTCCTAGATGTTATTCTGACAGAAGAAAAAATTATAGTTTGAAATTTCATACAAGTGCTAAATGTCCAAGATGAATAAAGCACTGAGTTTTCTTTTTTTCCTGGGTTTTATCCCGTCATTGAAACACTAGCATCCCTAAAACTGTTTTTTCCAGGGTAAAAACAAATTTTTACATTTTTAAGCCAAATGATAGCCTTCTTCCTAGAACTGAAGAATATATCCACTCCTGGACCACATCAGACACATCAACATAAAGAGCTATAATGTCAGATGGCAGGTAGTCCCGTCTAGACAGAACAGTCAAACAAAGTCAATTGCCTACTGTGTTCCAAGAAGTAAAACAGCCACATCTGAATCCAAAACACATTCTGATTTTTCCAAGTCTTTCTCAAGAAAAGAAAAAAATCCCACCTTCCTTTGATCATATTTATGGTTATGAACCAGTCACAGTTTGAGAAGAAAAATAATTATTACTCCAGTTTCCTCCTCACTCTTTGCTCCACTATCCTTTGACAAACATCTAACCCATTACAGTTATTATCTTACTAAATATTGGAGTACTTCTGTCCTTCACTCAGGATATTTTTTGGGGAAAACTCTTGGGTTTAGAAATACATAAATAAATAGCTTCTAATTCAGGTTATAGGATGAAGTTCTTCTTGCCTATCTAGTCAATATCAAGACTGTGGTGTGAGATTCAGAAAATGTAAAACATAGGTTAGAATATTTTCTGGCTTCTGTACAACGGAATGTCAAGAACTTCCTGCGACCCTCAAAAGAGCTCTGTAATCATACAAGCTAAATAAACGAGAAACAAAAAAAAAAAGACTTTACATTTTAAAAGGTCCACATACATTCATTAGAAAATTATTTGAAGAAAATACTTTACCAAATTGGAGCCACTCTGAGAAGCATGATGTCCATTCTCTGAGCAGCACACAGGATATTCAGGCACAGGTGATTCACTTCCTGAATTCAACAGAAAAAAGGTGTCTCCAAAAAAACAGTCATCATGCTGAGGGTGCAAAGAGCCTCTGGCAAAGGGGTTAGGGTGACAACACCACTCTTCAACTAAATCACTCCAGTTTTCACTTGGTAGAGGAAGAACTCTACGAAATTTCCTAAGAGGGAAGGAGAAACAAGTATTTCAATATATTGTAATTCTTTTCTAAGCCACTAAAAGAGAGCTTTGACTCCTTACCAAAGGCGGTGGAGGGGGAAGCCAACAGTTAGACATGCCCCGTTTCTTGCAGTTCCCTGACTAATCTTTTCTGAAGATTTCATTCCTTCCCATTGCAGTTTCTTGCCCCTTATGAATTGTTCAACGGGTGAAAGTAAAATCTTTTATCCACTTTAGTATAGTGGTGAGTGTCCCCACATCTCATCTGGGACACCAGGGGTTCGATTCCCGCCAGGGAGGCAGTGGTGCTGTTTAAGAGTTAAACTTGATGATCCTTGTGTGTCCCTTCCAACTCAGAATATTGTGTGTGTGAATCTGTGTAAAATCCTTCTTTCTAGATCGACAATACATTTTAAATTGTGCTTGCCCCACCTGCAGATGAAAGCTGGAATAACTTATCATCTGACCCAGCTTTACCATGAAATCACCTTTCAGCAGTACCCAACTCCGTCTTCATTTTCTGTGGTCTTATGTACTGCCTGAGATACAACACACTATTACTGAAGTGAGACTTTAATTTTGGTGTCAGCCTAATGACTCACTCTTCACCAGCCTTCACAATTAGTTCCGATGCCTGGACTCACATTGAAAATACAAAAAAGTATGTACTGCTCTTTACACTAAAGCAACAAAAAGCAGGTATTGATCAGCAATGTTTTTACAAGTGTTACATACAGGAATAAAAAATGACAGAGATTACCTTAAGCTGCATGTTAAAGCTGCCCCATTTCATTACATCACCCTTTCTTTACTCTCACAGTCCAGAGCACCAAATTTTCACTTCTTTTCCAATAAAAGCAGTTGCTCCAATCAGCTTTTTGGAAATTTTTGGAATTCCAAAGGATTTCCTTATCAGACTTGTCTTAAATTTGAGCTACACAAAAAATATGGCATTTGCACTATATTTTAGGCTTTCACCACTCATAAGCAAGAAGCCATATCCTGGATCACCAGAAAAGAAAAAGTTGAGCACTAAAAAAAATGAATTTTTATGGAAAAACAAACAAACAAAACCAACTTGAGCTTCACTGGGCGCTGACTTAACTGAGGCTGCAAAATAATGATAAAGCCTAGCAGACAGGGGGACTTGTCATGATTTAGGATGCAGAACTAAAAGATTTAAACTCCATGCATAAGAATTTGATGGGCTGAAATTCAGAACACCCACTCAGAAATGAAAATATAAAAGTGCAATATGTTTAGAAGGCAAATGTTACTGACTAGAAAATTAGAAGCTTCATTATTCAACAAATGTATCAAAATAAGAGTTATTACTAGACTTTCTGATGAGACATTTCAGAAGAGAAAGCAAAAAAATCCTCCTTCAGTTACATTCAGGCTATCTACAAATCCATACCTATGACAAGGAAGTAACAGTTTACAGAATGTAACACATCTGTATTACAGTATCTCTTTGAACATTAGAAGTCCCACAGACCACAAAAGACTGTCAGCACATCTCTCACAATTCTTGTATATCCTGAAGATGTCAAAATTGTTCACCGGAAATCCTAGACAATGCAGCAGCTTTTTTATTAAAATTCTCATTCATTCTGCAGACTTTGTAAGGATCAGAGACAAGGCCAAGCCACACAGCTAAGACACAGTTCCTGTGCTTCCCAAATTCAGCACCCCTGAACTACTTAGAGGAAGGCTTTGCTTAACAGATAGATGGGATCTGTGGACAACATCCCCATTCTGAGCACCCACTCTATAATTACGGCACGATGACTGAAGGAAATCTCTAAGACTGAGAAGAACTGTAGAGGATGCCTGAAGTGCAGAGAAAGAAAGAAGTCAAGAATTAAATGAATAATCAGTTAAAAACTGCTTCAGATAATTTTGCTTTTGTCATCTGTAGTGCTTCAAATGCATTCCTGTCTGAAAATATCCAAATAAATAACTTTTAACTGTCTCTACGTATACAAAATAACATGAATACCAATCACTATCACATTTATTGCTATAAACACTACAGTACTCACCGGTCTTTTACTACTATGTCACCACAGGACTGACAATAAAAGGTGTATTTCTTGTGGGGTTTCAGTCTTTCCCTCAAAGTAAGAACCAGATCTATTGATGGAATAAAACATATTAACCTTCAAAATTCTGTAACATTTTCAGTCACTTGTACAGAAAAATCTGGCCAAATACCTCAAACCAAGAAAGATAAAGATGCTGACATTTTAAACAAAAACCTTAATTTATTTACTTGTAGGAACAAATATCTAGATTTAGGGCATGAATAGGAACTGTATATGTGACTAATCATCTACAGGTGTCGATATCATTACAGGGATTGTATAAATCAAAATTCAATGCTTTTTGTAATAGAACTTCTGATAATCAGTGTTTCTGCAGTATGACCATACACCCCAATATGTAATACAAAATAGGCAAGACAGGGAGAGGAGCAAGGCACCAGTTTTAAATTTTCAGACACAAAAGAGACTGGCCACTGTGGTAGTGCTACAGGAAAAGCCAGTGAGCAACGGCCTCTGCAGGCCAGCAAAGCAAAAACAGTCTCACAAAAGCCTGCTCAGACAACTTTTCCAAATTACAAAAGAAACTATAAAAGTCTCCACGTATTATCCAACAATATTAAGTGGAAGAAATGTAAAACTTCAAGCCTAGCTCGGCATTGCCCACTTTCTCAAATTTAAGAATCAAAGTATCAGCACTAGCATTCAGTATTTAAAATTTAGGATTCAACTGCAGGAGAAAAGTACCTTGAAAAGATTCCAGAATTTCATGTAAGTAGTAATTAGTTTTGCATACTGATGTAAAACATTAAAGCCAACTGAGATTATCCAGTGTATATGCTGATTACCACCTAGTTCACACACATGTTTTGAACTAGTATGGATCTCCAAGGTAAATTTTTAAAACTTCATCACTGGTCTCCTGAAGCATGCCTCTTTAATAGGAGACACTAAATAATTCTAGCATACTTTAATTGTCAAACCACATGATTAATTAACAGATTCAACTCAGCATATCCTGAAATCAACAGAGTACCCCAACGAGTTTCTGGTGCTGAAATCATTACTGTATACCACATACTTTATTGACTGTTTCTACTTTAAAACCACAGAATGGCAATTTTGTGTTATTTAATACATCCTTCTGTGTAATACCCCATGAAATGAATCTAAACATATTGAGCTTCGATGCCAGGATGAAAGAAAGCACCGGCTGTACTACCATGCTTTCTACTAACTGCAAATACAACCTGGACCTGAATTAGCACCATGGAAATAAAGAAGGCAACTTTGCAGATGTCACCTGTGATGTTAACCTATTCAAACCCTGGCTGTGAGAACAATGAGCCCCAACACAAACCCACAATCCTTTACAATTAAGTGGCCAGGTGGACAACCTTAGTCTGGAGAAATCACATTACTGTGGTGATAGGACAAGGAGCAATGGCTACAAACTGAAAGAGGGGAAATTATACATTAGATATTAAGAAAAAAAAAAATCCTTATTGTGAGACACCCAGAACAGGGTGCTTGGGAAGGCTGTGGATGTCCCACCCCAGCCTGTTCAAAGCCAGGGGGTTTGAGGCTTTGGGGTAACCTGGTGTAGTGGGAGGTGTCCCTGCCCATGGCGGGCGGGTGCTGGGACTAGGTGATCTTTAAGGTCCCCTCCAAACCCACAACATTCTATTTTTCATTTCATTCTATTTTTCTGTTTCAGGTACCAAACATGAAATAGTCCAGAAAGTAAACAATTTCAAAGTACTGCGGGGGAGTGCAGTGGGAGGGACCCAGAGCAGCTCTCAGAACTCCCTCACTTCAGATTTGCCTTTCGTCTCTATAATTGCACTTCAGTATTTTAAAAGTGACAACTCCTTTAAGTATTTCCTCGGTTCCTATTTAAACCTTCAACTCCGAGCTACAAGGGAGTCTCCGAGGAACAACAGCAGCACAAGCTGTTGGACAGGGGAGTGTGGGGGGTTCTCCCTACAGACCCCCAGATCCCGGCCCCGCCCCCC
>WEKX01011911.1:71224-203227 GCA_013390025.1 Pitta sordida
GCTTCCGGCTCGGGTCGCTCCGGTAACGCCGCTCCCTCCGGGCCGGGTAAGGGCGGCTGCGGCTGCTGCTGCTCCTGCCGCCGTCTGTCACTGTCGCCGCGCCGGTGTCGGGGAGGGTCCGCCCCTGGAGTGGAGCGACGCCGCACCGGCCGTTCCTCCCTCCCTCCCTCCCTTCGCCGCTCTCCTCTCCGCAGGCACCTCCGGGCCGGGCTGGGCGAGCGGGGCCGGGGCCAGCGCTTATCGCCTCTTAATTGCGCTGCATCAATTAACCTGTGGCACCTGCCTCCCCCCGCGTTCCCGCTCGGCACCGAGAGCGTTCCCGCTCGCCGGGCTTCGCCCTTCCCACAGGGGCTTTCTGGGGGAACCTCGTCCCGCCTGGGAACGGGCTCGGTGCCGGGGCCGCCCTGCCGTGACCTTGAGGCTGTGCGGCTCCTTCGGGTCTGGCTCGGCTGCTGGGGCTGTGGTTGCGTTCGGAAGGATTCGTGGCTGTGTGGTGCAGGGTTGGATCTCATCTGTTGATGCAGGGATGGCTGCAAATCTTGTGATGCCTGTTTGAAAAGCACGAAGATGTGACAGCTTTCTGGCGTTACATGTTGTTAGAAGAAGAATTTTAGTATCTGCGACAACAACCAGAAAAGCCCAATGAGATACCCTAGATATGAGGTAGAGGTTTTGATGAGCTTATTCTGGGTGACTCAACCCTTGTGTTTCCTTGGCTGATTGCAAGAACCCTTTCATGCCGGGATCGTCTTCTGACGTGCAGCGATAGTGAGAGTGTTATGGTTGTCAGGTTCACCGCACAGTGTGGTACCTGAATTCCTGCTGTGGGAGTGTGAAGTGGTGGGAAGACCATATAAATAATAGCAGGTTAGATGCTTGCAGATGATAAGAGGGCACAGTATAAGGTTGAACATCTTTGTCTTTTATCTTGCTGCCAAGGTTTGGTCTGTCTGTGTTACATACTTAGGCAGGCCTGGCTGTCAGATTTGCTCTTTTTCTTTGATTTTTTTTTTTTTTACATTTGTACCTTTTCAAAACCGGATGAAATCCTGTAGGCCTTTTGCAGGTCTAATAGAGTGATGTCTAAATATTGTGATTATCCAAAATGTACAGTCATTTTTCACTGTAGAATGTGTGAATGTCAGGAGAGGAAATGTCAGTTTGGAAACAGGCAGAATGTTTACAGTATAATTCCTGGTTTTGTTTTAATTGAAACGGCACTTCTGGAAAGTAAGCAGCCTATAAATGAGACGGGGAGAGACTGCATTTCTGACAGTAGGTGTTTAAACAGCATCTTGCAAAGACAAGTTACCTTGTGTCTTCCAGGAGTGGAGTGGAGTGGCGTGGCTGTGCATCTGAGTGGATTGTTCAGTTCACAAGTTAGGCCATGTTTATAATGGTGGTGGTTTTCTTGTGTAAAAATACTGGCACACTGTGCTGGCCATTAGAAATGCTTATTGCAGGCCCAGCAAGCTCTGTGGGTAAGATTGCAGTCTGTCTGTCTGGTTGTTGTGGTTTAACCCCAGCCGGCAGCCAAGCCCCACACAGCCCTCGCTGACTCCCCCGCAGCAGGATCTGGGAGAGAATTGGAAGGGTAAGAGCCATACAATTCCTAGTTTGAGATCAAGACAGTTTAAGGGGCAAAGCAGAAGCTCCATATGCAAGCAAAGCAAAACAAGGAGTAAATTCACTGCTTCCCATGGGCAAACAGGTGTTCCACCATCCACATCCTGTGGAGCAGGGACCCATCACACACATGGGAAGTCAAATGCCATCAGTCCAAACATCCCTCCCTCCTCCTCCTCCCCAGCATTATATATGGAGCATGATGTCATATGGTCTGGAATGTCCCTTTGGTCACTTTGTGTCACCTGTCCTGGCTGTGTCTCCTCCCAGGCACCCCCAGCCCCCTCACCAACGTGGGAGTACGAAGTGCTGAAAAGGCCTTGGCTCTGCCTAAGCCCTGCCCAGCAATAACAAAACCATCTCTATATTCTCCTGCTGTGTTCAGCGCAAGTCCAAACCACAGCCCCGCACCAGCCACCGGGAAGGACATTAACTCCGCCCCAGCCCAAACCTGCACACGGGTGTAAGGGGGCTCAGCCTGTGTTCTCCTGCTGTTATTGTCTCTGAATAAGGAGAGGACACTTCCGTGTGTTAATCATTGACTTAATTCTCTTGGGCTAGAGATTTGTCTACCTTTAGTATCTTTTTCTTTGACTGGAATTGTCTGCTTAGGCTAGGCTGGCTGAAAATGCTTTTTACTTTGGTGGAACTGTATTACATTAAATATGTAGTGTGTGGAAAAGAACCAAGAAGAGGTATGAAGTGTTTTGTAAGAAAATCTGTTTTGAAAATAATTGAGAAAATTTAGGAGATAGAAAAAAGACTAAATTAAATGATACCTGCTAAAGCATGATACAGAAAAATTGAAGTAGTTTGTGTGTACATAAATTGTCTTTCAGATTAATAAACGTGTTGCCCTGACTTGTAGCTGAAAAGAATTTGAATGATAAATAGAAACAGTAAGTGATATGTTTCCCTCTGGCAGGTTGGGGAAGAAAAACCACTGCAGGATCAACCATTTCCTCCCAGTAACTGAAAAAAGAAATAAGAAGAAAGCAGCAGAGACTTTGTTCCAAGTTTTGTTCCAGTCCCCAGTTTTCATAATCATCAGAAAAGAATTATAGTTTACAAATTCCTTTGAAATCCAGCCATAGAACTGTGAAATCAGCTGCACTGCAAAATGTAACCACCATTTAGATAATGCATAAGTGTATTTGTGTCATACAACACTGTTTCAGAATTAAAATCAGAATAAAATTATGCAAATAAGTTAAAATTTGAAATTAATTAATTACTAATATGTATCTTAGACCTCAGGGTACAACCAGTAAGGAAGCTGGACAATTACTAATATGTATCTTAGACCTCAGGGTATAACCAGAAAGGAAGCTGGACAAAGTCTTTCCCAAATACATTGTTTTGGGTTACTCAAGGCAGCCACTGTTAAGGATATGAGAGTTTCTAACATGCCTATGTGAAAAGAAATATTAGAGTTTGGAGGCAGAATGTTAAACTCCCTTGAAACTACATATTATTAGAACAATGAGTATGGACAAATGCTAAATTGTCTAAAATTGTCTAAATCTTCAATTTTTAAAGTTATTATGAGCAAAGAGTCAGTGAATCAATTATGGAGCAACTGCAGGAGCTGGGGTTGTTCAGGCTGGAGAAGAGGAGGTTCAGAGGTGACCTCATTGCTGTTTACAACTACCTGAAGGGAGGTTGTAGTTGAGTGGGTGCAAATCTCTCAGGCTGACCACACCAGAACAAGAGGACATGGCCTCAAGCTGCGCCAAGGGAGGTTTAGACTGGATGTTAGGAAGAGTTTTTTCCCAGAGAGAGTGATCCCTCAGTGGAATGGTCTGCCCAGGGAGGTGGTGGAGTCGCCATCCCTGGAGGTGTTTAAGAAAAAACTGGATGAGGAACTCAGTGACATGGTCTAGATGATGGAAGGCTTGGGAAGATGGAGTGTGGTGCCTGTGGTTCAATCCCTGGGTGGGCGTCGCTTGGGAGTTGGACTAGATGATCCTTGGGGTCCCTTCCAACTTGGAATAACCTGTGAACCAGGTCTGCATTTCTTTTGTTGTTCTTAAATTATGTATTAGAATATTTAAAGAGAAGTCTCAGTGTGAAGACACTGTGGATGTTGGCATCCACAACTATAACTCCTTTATAGCAAAGTGTAGTACAAATACAGTGATCCTCTGCATACTCACGATCCATAATTTGCGGGATCCGCATACTCGCTGTTGATTTTCCAGTGAGTTGTGTGACCTGGCACTCCGCTTGGGGCTGGAAAGGCACAAAGCTCCTGGTACTGATACAGGGGAGGGTGTGGCTGCACTTGCTCCAAAACATGCAGGTTTGTCTTTGATAAGGATTTCTTCAAACCACCAGACTTGTGTGGTTACCATGGATTTAGTTATGTCAGGTGAATACCTTCCATACCTTGTTTAGAGTAATTCAAAAGCTTTATTTTTAATGTGCAGCCTCATGAGCTTTTAATGAAGGTAGAGAAANCAGGGTATAACCAGAAAGGAAGCTGGACAAAGTCTTTCCCAAATACATTGTTTTGGGTTACTCAAGGCAGCCACTGTTAAGGATATGAGAGTTTCTAACATGCCTATGTGAAAAGAAATATTAGAGTTTGGAGACAGAATGTTAAACTCCCTTGAAACTACACATTATTAGAACAATGAGTATGGATAAATGCTAAATTGTCTAAAATTGTCTAAATCTTCAATTTTTAAAGTTATTATGAGCAAAGAGTCAGTGAATCAATTATGGAGCAACTGCAGGAGCTGGGGTTGTTNAACCACCAGACTTGTGTGGTTACCATGGATTTAGTTATGTCAGGTGAATACCTTCCATACCTTGTTTAGAGTAATTCAAAAGCTTTATTTTTAATGTGCAGCCTCATGAGCTTTTAATGAAGGTAGAGAAACTGCTAACACAGTGATGTTGCTGCTTTGGTCGAGGATAGCTGGAAAAGGCCTTACCCTCCTAGGATGCAAGCCAACCTTGTTGCAGCATGGCAACAGTTTCTTTTTTCCAGGGAATTGGCATTGCTGCACTATATACAATTTTACCCTTAACTTCTGAGTAAGGTTTCTGTGTTTTTGTTTGGCTCAGCATTGTCACAGTTACTGATGACTCCAGGACCTTACATTCCATTGGAAGGTGTCCCTGCCCATGGCNTGGAAAAGGCCTTACCCTCCCAGGATGCAAGCCAACCTTGTTGCAGCATGGCAACAGTTTCTTTTTTCCAGGGAATTGGCATTGCTGCACTATATACAATTTTACCCTTAACTTCTGAGTAAGGTTTCTGTGTTTTTGTTTGGCTCAGCATTGTCACAGTTACTGATGACTCCAGGACCTTACATTCCATTGGAAGGTGTCCCTGCCCATGGCAGGGGTGTCGGAACTAGATGCTTTTGAAGGTCCCTTCCAACCCAAACTATTCTGTGATTAAAAATTAAAATTAAAAAAAAATCATAAATATTACATTAAGGTATATTTGTTTGAGCGTCAGCTTGGAGAATGGAATGAAGATGATTTTTTAAATACCTTTACCCAAATTATTTACATTTCTTTGATGGAGGCATTGCTGCCAAAATTTAGGATTTAAGTTGTACATAAAGATGGTAACTTTGTGAGCTGAGATGAAAGAAAGTTTCAGGAGGAAACCCTCTGCAAACATGTCAAATGAGTACAGGTTAAATTCTAGGTGTTTTGTTCCTTCAAATATATAATTGAGTATGAGGGACCAGCTCATATTTATATTTAGGTTGAAATATTAATTGTTCGAATACAGTGGTCAACAAAGGGAAGAAGGGGACAAAAAATGTACTTGAAAGTGAGCATTGAAGCACAGCCACAAATTCAAGGAAGCATTTCACCATTTTTCTCTGTTATGTTACTCTGACTTAAATTGCCATCTGTTTTTCAGTAAGACACGATAGATGTTTTGCATAATTTAGAATAAAAAGCATGGCTATGTGGAGCTTTGTTGATTTTTTAGATGTAAAGTGAATATCGAGTAAGCTATGATATATTACATAGATAATTCAGCAGTCATTTGTTGCAAGAAAGGAAAAACATGGGGCAAATGCTGTTTTTAGTGAGAGTAAAGTAATTTCATCTTGAGTTGTAACAAAAATGTGAATCATTATCTTTCATTTACTGAGTAACATAAGTTCAGACATGTGAAATCTGAATATGTATTAGATTTGATCTCAAGAAGAATATGATATTTTGAAAGTAGAAATTTTAGTGTAAGATTCTGGTATTTATGAAGTACAAAGATATTAAACTCTAGAAAAGATGGTGTCTGTTATGCCTTGCCAGAAACACTGAGGTAGTCCTGAGCAGTATGCAGACACAGTCCTCAGGGCTGAAAGAAATGAGTAGGGTTCTGTTGGTGGGTTTGCAATCAAAATCAAAATTTCAGTCCAGTATGTCAAGCAGTTTTATAGTTCACCTGTTATTTATTGAGAACATAATAAAACAGAATTGGGTAGGGGGATTAATATGTCACCCTAAATTCAGTTTTTAAGAGGTATTTGGAAGAGTATTTGCCAATGAGAGTGAGAAGTCTTTGGTCACTTGCTTCTCCCCTCTGACAAACAGACAGACATAGATTTGATACTTTTTTATTCCTAAAAAAATACTGTAAAGCAAATTCACTTAGGGTTTGCTTATAATTATAAATTTCATTTCTTAAACATTGAGTAGAAAAGTTGAATCCTGAGAAGGCTCATTCTATGTTCTTCATGAATTTTTAAGTTCACAGTTGGTTACTTGTTCCTCTTTATGAACTCATGCCTGATGTAAGTCATACTTTGGAATACCGTATGACAGTTATAGCAGAAAGAACATTTACATACCTTATGTACTTCCATCAGACTATGCTCAGTGCTAGACTTTAAGTTTAATTCCAGGTTGGTGTTTGGTTTTTTTCTGTGACAAATGTGTGAAAGAAGGAAAAATGTACTCCCTTTCTCTTTACTGGTGTCCTGGCTTAGGTTTTTTTGCTGCTCTGGCAGCGAGGGGGTTAACAGCTCAGCTCTGGCCTGGGCCACAGTTGCAGCCATGGCATTCAAGGTTATAGAGATAGAGACGTCTCTGTGAATAAACATATTTGGGAGAGAAGAAAAAAAAACACTCAGTAGCAAGATGTAGGGTGCTGGCTCAGAACCTGCGTCGAGAAGCTGAAAACTATGAAGGCCCATCCAGGCCTATGAGAGAAGGGGTAGGAATGTTCTTCCAGGCATCCCGCCGCTGCTCGTGAATTGGACCGACCATAGTGTAAATCTATGAACTAGAGAGAGAGAGAACCAGTAACAGAGAATCCATCTAAGCCACGACTGAAGATGGAGAGATCAAGCTGGGAAAAAGTGCTGCAGATGTTTTTCGGAGCCCAGAAACACAAACCTGGAGCTGAGAGCTCAGCAGAGATCCTTTGGACAGACCTTTTGTGCATTGTGGTAGGATCTAAACTATGTACTTTGGGATGGGCTCATTATGACACAGTAAAAAAGCCAGTACTTAAAAGCTGCATCCTGTCTGTGGCTCTTGGACAAATGAGAATTTTGGAAGAACTGTCATCCTCGNTGGTAATTTGGATTTTGGTGTAATAATAAATGTGTTCTGTAGATTCATAAATGAGGAGAGAGCACTTCCAGTTGTCTGTCTAATCCAACCTCTGTAGTACAAGCCAGAGGTTTTCTCTCCTTTAACTCTTGTTTGATATGAAAATCACTGTCAGGAAAACACCTTGTGTTGATTTATAAGTTGCCAGTGTGGGTAATGCACAGATTGTTATGCTAATTTGATTTAATTTTGTTGTGGAAAGAAATTTGAACACCTAAAACAGTGCTGGGTTTTCTGTGGAAAAATACAATGTACTGTTTCTGCTTGTGAATAGGACTGGATAGAAAAGTGTGCTGGGAAGTTATCAATCACAGTATTAAGTCTTACTGAATAATGTACAGTGTTGCAGGATCCTAATGACATCATGAGTAATTATAGTTATTAATACTGTCTAGTGAGGTTCCTTTGTTGTGTTTATTTGTGTAATATGGGGGCTTTCTTCTTTCATTGCTGTGCTGAATAGTAGTTGGCCAAAATAACAAGCTCAAATGGTTCTTCAGAGGAAATTAGAGATTCCTCTTTGAAAAATTCCTAAATAAGACGACTCTAGAAAGTCAATCTAGAAATAGAGTAATTAGCTGTAATTGGAAAATCTGTATCTGTGGTTATGGAAGAATATATGTATTTCCAACACTTAAATTTTATCTGAAGAGTCTGGTCTGGGATTTGCAATACTTATTTTTGTACTTACAATGTTAAATGAAGGGAAGTAAAGCACGATAAATTACCAAATGACAAGGCTTCTGTTTTCCATGTATTCAAATCTGTGTTGGTATTAAGTCTATTTAAATAAAAGTGTGTTTCTGATGTTGCCAGCTGAGTATGTGGGCATTATACACAGCTTGAAAAGCAATAGCTCAATGCTGTGAAATTAGACATGATTCTCATCTGATTTTTAATTGTCTACTAGTTCTCTTGCTGTACATCCCATAGCCATGCTTGAAACTGTAAGCAATTTTAGAAATGCCTTAAAATATTGTATCACAAAGCTGAAACTCTGAGGAATTCAAAGGGAGCAAGCTTGGGAACTCAGGTTCTTACAGTACTTGGAACAAATTCTGAGGCTTCTTGGGGATGTGATGTCTGCAGGTTTGTGCTCCACAGCGATCAGCCCTGGACCTGTGCCTGAAAGGGACTGGTTCAGTATTGCAGATTGGTGTGAAGCAGATAGACAGATCATGTGATGCTTGGAAAAATGTAAGAGTGGAACAGCAGCAAATCAAACCTGAAGAGGAACTTTGGGGTACAGCAGATAATGGAGAGTTTATGAATCAGTGGGAAGTCTTACAGCCTTGTGGTTAAATCAGGACAGGATCCAGATGAAGGTTGCTTTTATTGAATTGATTTGATGAAACTGTTGTTCTTCTTAGAGTTTCTTTAGCTTCAGTGTTAATGATTTGGAGCCTCTTAAACTGATGAATAGTTTGTGTTGATGTGAGACAGAAGGCTCTTAGGCATGTAAGTTGTGAAGAATGAGCATTTGCTCTGGAAAACCCAGATGTAGCAGTATCATTTTAATGTGACATGGAGGAAACCCAATACCACCTCATTGATGAAGGGAACTGAAGGCTGCTCTGTGATCATGCTCTGCATCTGCAAAAGCTCCACAGCCCCAGGCTATTGCTTTCCTTGTCAAAGTCATATGCAGACTCCACAGGCCTCCAGGTGTACCCAGAATTGTGTGGTGTCTGTATTTTAATCTCTATGAGAACGTGAAATAGAAGAGAGTAAGTGTCAAGACCTACTTCTACAATCACTTATGTTTTAAATATATGAAATAATTTTAAAGTATACAGCACTTCTTTGGTAGTTTCTCTCTTCTCAGGTACCCTCATTTGCTTTTTGCCATCCATTAAAAAAGGCATGGCCACCTAACAAGTCCCGGTTGTCTGTGTCCACGCTCATGAGAGTGGCTTAACCTTCAGGCTGAGAAGCTTAGCTCATCTCATCTCATCTCATATGCAAAAATGGGGGAAAAAAAACCCTTAAAAAAAAGATTGTGCTATTCATACCTTTGTTTAAAAAGAGAAACAAATAAACAACATTCCTTGGAAAACTGACCCTCATGCTAAATGGTGATCGTGTAATGGCAAGATAAATGCTTTATCCTGTGGGGTGTTTGATGATGTAGGAGAACCTGCTATTTTTCAATTGACTTGATCTATCAAATTTTATTATTTATTTCACTTTTCATTGCAGTAAACCGTGAAAGAATAAAGGTGTGATACTTATAAGGTGATAGATATTGCCAAGCTTTAACCTTGCATTGAAATATCAGCTGTAAAATTAAATGTTGTTAAATCTACGGTTTTATTGTAAATGAAGAAAAAAGTGTTGATAGAACATGATACATGATCGAAACAACAAAAAATTAAAACCCACATTTTAGAATATCTTCAGACTAAACAAAAAGTAAACCCTGTAGGACAAGGGGGTGTCATGGTTTGACCCTGGCTGGATGCCAGAGATTCACCCACAACCAGAGAAGAAAAATGGGAAAAAGGTTTATCACAGGCAAAACAAGGCAAGCTACAAGTGAGAGATATAACGGATTTATTTATTAACTAACAAGATCAGAGCTTAATGTGAGAAGCATCATTTTAAAGGCAACCTTTGCCTACCACCCCTCCTTCTTCTTACAACAGATCTCATATTCCCTTTTTTCCTCCAGGAGACAAAGGGGGAACATGGATAGGGGAAAAGCCAGGTAAGTCGGTATTTCTGACCTGTTTTGGGGTAGGAAACCATCTCTCTGCCTTTCAAAAAGTCCCCTCTCTCTCTCACGAGAGGAAAAGTCTTTCCCAAGTGAGATCTTGACCCAGGGATGACAGCTCTTCCATTCTCTGTTGCCCAAGAGTCACAGCACAGGATGCAGCCTTTTAAGCACTGGCTTCACTGCTTCATATATGAGCCCATCCCAAAGTACATAGATGAGATCCTACCATAGTGCAATTCTGTCACAAAATGTCTGTCCAAAGGGTCTCTGCCGAGCTCTCAGCTCCGACTCCGTGTTTCTGGGCTCTAAGACATCTGCAGCTTCTTAACATGATCCTCCATCTTCAGCGTGGCCTCAGGTGGATTCTACATCTCTGCTCTCTCTCTATTCCATAGGTTCGCAGGCAGACAGTCTGCTTCACTATGGTCCATTCTACAAGCAGCAGCAAGATGCCTGGAACCCTTCCTACCCCTCCTCTGGCTGGCCTGGCCGTGGTGCCTCCATAGCTCTCAGCTTCTCACAGCTCTGGTCCGGCCATCATCTTTGCTGTTACAACTTTTTGTTTTTCTTTCTCAAATATGTTATTCACAGAGGTGTCTCTATCTGCTCCTGACCTTGGTCTCCTTGGCAGCAACGGAGGCCCAGGCAGGAGCTGTTAGCCCCCTTCGCTGCCAGAGGAAAAAAAAAACACCCAAACTAGGACAGAGGGTTTTTGTATGTGACAACTAATAAAAATGGACATTCCTGTAGTTTCAGTGATTGTAGAGTAGAAGCAGTCTTAGGTTTATGAAAATAATATATAATATTTACATAGTATCTCCGCTGTGTGCCTGGCTTCTTAGGGCTACTCATATGACCTGGAAGATACATTGTTTAAAAATGAGAGTTCACTGTGGGGAAAAGTATATGCAAGAAATCTTCACATAATCTCAAATTGTGTATTTTTTTTAAAGAAATAAAAATGACACCATAACCATAAAATACTAAGAAAACCAAGTATGTTTTGTCTTCTCTAAACAAAACTTCACTATTATTAAATTTGGGCAGGCTGTGTGTGATAGACTTGTCTAAAAGTGTACTTAATCATTCAAAGTCATTAATATGTTTTGAAACAAAGAGATTGTTCTGACCAGTTTTTAAGTCTGAGGAAAGAAGCTCCCGATTCAAGACTGTGTTCCACCTGGCTTTGGTTAACCTTTGATAATCCTGAATCAAGCCACCCCCAGCTTTCAGGACTTGAAGACAGAACTCTGTCTTCCACTTAGCCATAATGGTTGCATTTATGCGTTGGTTTGATCAAAAGGTGCTGTTGCTTTCACTCAGAAAGCATTATTTTATGTGTCAAGTTTTTTCTCCATCCTTGGTGCCTGGCAAAATTAGAATTATGCTGCTTTTGTATGTTGGTTCTTCTTTCTTAGTATTAGTGCTTTCTTTCGGAGATCAGACAGTGGTAGTTGTGAAACTGTCTCTGAGAAATCTGTTGGCATTTTACAGCTTTTTCAGAGCAGACTCGATCTTTGTCTGGAATTAATCCAAAGATGGTTATTATAAAATTGAAACAGCATGAAATGCTTTTTTAAAAATAAAAAGTGAGATCTGAGGGCTTTATGCCAGTAGGGGATAGTGAAATATATCAATTCAACACCCAGAATATGGTTTTTAAGTAATGTTTTGCATGTCTGCTCTACTTTGGAGACAGTCTGTGATTATTAGTCTTCCATCAGAATCAAGAGTGCAGAAGGCTTGTGATGCTTGGCCTTTTTATTCACTCCTGCCATCCAGCTCTTTTTCTTTCATTCTGTCCCTTTCTTGATTTTCTCTGTTCTTGCAATTTTCTCCATCATATCTGGCAGACAGTCTGGTGAATACCTGTTCCATGGTCTGGTTGTTTTTTTTCAGTCTATCATGCTTAAGTCTGCACTCCTCCACACAATTTTTTTCCTATTTTCCCTTAACCCAGGCAGAAGAGAGCAGCATCTGCAGAGCATGAAGTCTCTTCTGAAGCCCAGAATCAGAGAGATCCCAAAAAGTCTCCTGCAAGACCCCCATTAAAAAAGGCCCTAAATCTGCCCTTTTTGCACAAATGTGCTACAATACGATTTCCCATTGAAGTTGTGTTTGCTTTAGGTGAAAGGAGTCTTAAAAACTAATTTTCTTTAAAAAGTTATCGAATCTCTACGAAAATAAGTAGTCTATGACCTATAAAAGTATGGAGTGGTGTTTCTGGAACTAGAATATCTTAATTACTGTAAACTACCATGTGATGAAAATATATTGAGCAAATTGCAAAAGCCTGTGATTACAGAACACTAATAAACATCTACTTTTGTTGTGTGGGGGTGACAATACAAAACCAGAGTTGCAACACTGGATTAGAATAGCAGGTCGTGTAAAAGGAAGTGTCTATGCACGGAAGTAGTCTTGAATAGTGTGTAACTCTGGTATGTGTCCTTCATTCTTGTCTTCTGTCTGGAAGTGATTCAGGAGGGTTGGTGTCTTCTGTTTGCAGAAAAGCTGGTTTGTTGGAAGGTGGGGATTTCTGGTGATAGACCAAGAGGAGGAAGTGAAAAAGAAAATGAAAGATCCCTTTGTTGCGTTGTTTAGAACAAAGAGTGCCTTTGGGGATGGACAGGACATTGATTTTTCTAGGGATTTTTGTTTGGTTTGTGATGTTGTAGGGTTTTTTATTTGTTTGGGGTTCTTTAATAGAAGTTGATTTTGGATATGTGTTAAGTATTTGTTAGTATTTGTTTGCAATATATTAGCTTTTCTTTCAGGTTTGTTAGACTGATTTCAGACTGACGCTTTTTAATACCTTTGAGGAAAATGTAATGCTTTTTGTAGGGAATTATTTTAACAATATGTCTCTGTCAACAGTGATTTCAAGGAAGGGGGGGTTTGTTTTGTATTTTGAACAGGTAATGTCTGTACATGAATTGCAAGTTAGTCTCTAGTGGGGACACCGTGGGAGGATGAACACGGAGGAGCTGGAGCTGCTGACTGACTCCAAGTACAGAAACTATGTAGCAGCTGTTGACAAAGCGCTGAAGAACTTTGAATATTCAAGTGAATGGGCAGATTTAATATCAGCACTTGGGAAGCTAAACAAGGTATGCCTGGCCGGTGGTCCTGGAAAAGATTCAGGAATTTTCAAAGGGTAAGAGTTGGACTCAATGATCCTTGTGGGTCCCTTCCAACTCAGGGTGTTCTGTGATTCTGTAACAGTACAGAAGTGCAAGGTTCCAGCCATCTAATGCTCTTGCAAATATTTTAGCAGTCTGAACCAAGTGCTGGGTGTGTGCAAGGAGCAAACAAATCAAACAAATGCTTTTGAAGATTCAGTTTGAGCCCTTTGTAATTGTAAATAAAGGGAGAAGTTATTTACATTTCTAATGTAAATAAAAGCAACTTCTCTTTTGTTACTAACATTTATTTCTAATATCATCCAGTGTTACTGAAATAGTGTAAAGAAGTGTAGCCACTATAACCATGAGAAATATTTTTATGAAGCATGATAGACTGAGGCTCAAATCATTTGTTGACCAGAGAATGTTGTTGTTCAGATTCGTGAGCTGAATCTGTGATATCACTGCAATCTTTAATAGCAGTTTACAAAGGAATATCCATAAAAATCTTATTTTGATCCGTCATATGTGTTTCTGGGGAGCTCCAATCAGGAGAATGATGCTACAGGTAGCAATGGCATAATGTTTTTGTATAAACTATAATTTTTTTCTTTTTCTTTTTTTTGTTTCTGCTTGTTTATGCAAAATGAAGGCTGTGACATTGGGGAAAAAATCTGAAGATGTAAATGCAACTCTGTATTCCAGTCCTGAAGTGATTACATATTTTCAGGCAGTGATAAAGTTTTGTATGTTGTCTCACTCCATGATATTTTCTTAAAGTTATCTCACACTCACCACCCACAATTTAATAGTTCTCTTTAAGCTACTGGGAATGGATTTTGTCAAATGGAAATAGCTGGTTTTGTCCTCAAAAGGATGAGTAAAATTAAATGGACAAGCTGTAGGTAAGAAGCTCATTGCAAGTGAAGTTTTAGATGCCTTGGCAATTCCACCTATAGCAAGTGTACAAGTGAAAGGCACGGTAAAGAAAAAGCTCCACGATCTATTTTAGAAATGGGTTTTGTGTGTTGTTACTGAGGTACCTGTAGTGACTTACTGACCACATCCAGGAACTTGTTTATATAACACGTATCTGATGTTTAACTTGTTTCGCGCTGTTTTTCTTGATGTGTTGATTTACCAGGTGCTGCAGAACAATGCGAAGTACCAGGTGGTACCAAAAAAGCTGACCATTGGCAAGCGCTTGGCGCAATGTCTCCATCCGGCTCTGCCGGGAGGGGTTCATCGGAAGGCACTTGAAACGTATGAGATCATTTTCAAAATCATTGGACCCAAGCGCTTGGCCAAAGACCTTTTCCTCTACAGGTACAGTATCTTAAACAATTCAGTTTCAAATGCGTGGTTGGGATGCTTTTAGTTTCCTGCATTTTGTATTAGCAGTGTTGCTTTGTTACCTAGCAAGGATCAATCAGTTTCTTTCCTTCATATTACTGGTGTTTGTCTAGTGTTCTTCTCCTGAAGATAAACACATCAGCTAAATTTTTGTTAGGAATCAAATTTAATGCTAAAAAATCTGGAATTTATTGTTTTCTCTTTGAAATAAAGTTTTTCTTGTATGTACAGTATGTACAGTAATTGAAGTGTCAACACTTATTTCGATGTATTCACATTACACTTTTCTATTTCAGTTTAAGTGATATTGGAAAAGAATTTGAGTGTAGTTTGTTCCAAGAAACTTTACCATCAAATCAACAGAACTGAAAGATTGTTTTGTGAGAATGTGGAGCATATACAAACCTTTTCTCACAGTCAGTCTCTGGAACTGATGATAATGGAAAGGGAGGATAACCTTTTAAGTGTAGTGCCCATATATTGGTTCCTAAACCTCCATAAGGTTTTTGGTTGGGTGTGATGGGCAAGTCATTAAGTTGTTTATTATATAATGCATAGAGGGGTGTGTGCATATGTATATACACACACTCACACAAGGTTCTTAATCTTTACCTATCCCTGGAGATGAACATTTCATCAGTTTGAGAAACAGGAGGATAAAACAGATTTTGGTTTAGGTAGCAAAGATGTGTATTAGTGCTTGGAAATAAATTGTTTGCCTTAACATCAGCTCTTTTTTCTTACCTTGTGAAGATGTTTATTTATAGTTACATTCAGTGGGGGGAGTCTCTCAGTGGTATGTTTCCATGTATTTTAAAGGATACTGTGAACTCATAGCTCATGGTTTCTGCTTGCACAATGGTCCAGTGTCTGCAGTATCTTGTTAGCAGTAAGTTCTAGGATAGTGGAAAATGCTACCTTGTGTAATCTAACTAAAAGCCATTGTTACTGCTGCTTGGGAGATGATGGGCATTCACATTAAGTCATTATCAAAGATTCCAGTATTTTTCGTGAAAGCAGAATGCCAGTGTCTGAACATGAAATCTTGAAGGATGAGTAATAGCCTTACAAAGAAAGACTGTGGGGTGGTGTGCTGGCTATTGAACAAAAAGGCCTTTTCTGTAGGAAAAAAGAAACCAAATGACAATAGTAAAGGACTAGTTCTTCTAAACAGATCAAGGCAAAAATAATTTTTTTAAAAAGTTTTGTACTTTGGAAATTGTTTTGCAAATTTTTTCCCTCTGGTATGGATAGCATTTTACCTGCAAAGATATTTTTTTTCTAGTAGATATGTAGGTGTAGATTTTAAGACCCTTTTCTTAAACCTACTTGTCTTACTATTTTTCTATTTTCTTCTTCATTCGTCAGGGGTCTTCTAATCTGAATCCTCAGTGATTTGGAAAATTACAATTGTGTTTCTGTCTTTAATTATTAATACAGTTGGTAATAATTTGAGATATTCACTAGCGATATCAATAATGTTTTCAGTGTCCGGATAACTTCTCCTTAGCTGATCACATTTGTAACTTTTGTGTACTTAAACTTACATTCATCATAAACTCAAAACATAACTCCAATACTTTCAATCCTTTAAATGCTACATATTGAACTATGGGTTTATTGTTAGTTTGAAAATCTGTTTTCAGACTGAATTTCTGAAGTAAGTATATACCTTGATGCTACTTAAGTATAAATGTCTCAAATTTTACCTTTAGTTAGCTTGCTGAAGTAAATATCATTATTTTGCCTACAGAAAATTATTTCTATAAATTTACTCAAGCTATTCTCATCCATTCTTGGATCTTGTTAAGTGCAAAGAAAATGTATTTGTAAATCAATTTTTATTGTGATGTAGTTCAACGTGGGCAAAACTAACATTTTGTCATCAGAGATGCTTCTGGTTTATCGAATTTGTTTTATTGATGAAAGACATCTCTGGGCCTTCAGTGCTTGTTATCCCAATACTAATAAAGCTCATAATCTTAGCCTTGATTTGCCAACCTGTCCATCTAAAAGCAGTCAGTCATATCAGATAAACATCTGATTCTTAGAATAACTGCATTGGAAATGCCTGTAGCGATCTTGAGATGGAAATGAAATTGCCACATGAGAAGCTTCCTTAAAAAATAAAATTTATTTTACGCAGTTCTGGACTATTTCCACTCCTTGCCAATGCTGCTATGTCTGTCAAGCCAACGTTATTGAGTCTGTATGAGATTTATTACCTCCCTTTGGGGAAAACATTGAAACCAGGACTGCAAGGACTGTTAACTGGGATTCTACCTGGGTTAGAGGAGGGATCAGAGTATTATGAAAGGTAAGGATAAATACGTTAATAAGGTGATGTGCTTGATTTGGTAGTTGGTTTTTTTTCTGTAACTTTTTTTTTTAATACATGTGTGTGAATTTTTTTTAAGATAGGTCATATTTAATTTCATCTTGTCATATTAAAAAATCCACTTTAGTACAGTGGTAAGTGTCCCCACCTGGCGTGTGGGAGACCTGGGTTCAATTCCCGCCAGGGAGACAGTGTTAAGAGTTGGACTTGATGATCCTTGTGGGTCCCTTCCAACTCAGAATATTCTGTGATTCTGTGATTAATTGCAGTGGAATAGTGTGGTAGAACATTCTTAGCATTACTTTGGATTAATTAGCTGTTAGTTGCTCCTGGTATTGAAAGGGAGTGACATTAAGTGGATATTAGCAAAAATTACTTCACCGAAAGGGTTGTCAAACATTGCAACATGCTGCCCAGGGCAGTAGTGGAGTCATTAAATACCTGGAGGTATTTAAAAGACCTGTAGATGTGGTGCTTAGGGACATGGTTTAGAGGTGAACTTGGCTGTGCTGGGTTAATGGGTTTTGAAGTTCTTTTCCAACTGAAACAATTTTATGATTCTTGTTATAGACTGACATATATAACATGTTAGGAACACGCAGCTTGTTTCTTTTCCATGAGTTTCCTCTAAGCTAGTACTGCCATATTTCTGGTCTAAAATACATATCTAAAGTGAATGTAAGATAGCAAACAAACCTTACATCATTAAAATGTACTTGTTGTGTTACCTAAATTATCCTTGAACCACCTAGTTAAGAGACAGCAATAATTCACCTCTCTTCATAAGTTATTACTTTATTTCTAGCAGAGTGGCCTCGGAGGCAATAACTCTTCTTGTCCAGCAAGCCTAAGCCCCAGCTGACTTATCTTGACTGCAGCATCTGGGGTGCTAAGGTAGCATCTTAACATATTCAAGGATGAAGTTACACTCCAACACTTGGAATTCATGGAATTGTTCACATGCTTACATATTCTTGATATTTCCAACTTCAGTAACTAGAACTTTCACAACTTATATGTGAAGAGCAATGTAATGCTCTTTTTCTGTTCCTGTGTAGGCAGACACAGACAGTGTAGTTGGCATCCCTGCAGCAGGGAACAGGGGCTAGCTACCCAGTTTGCCTCCTGGGACCTGCCAGAGGGTGTGGAGGTGCTGCCACATGAGTGGGAAGAAATGATGACAGGGGAAGGGATTTGCTTGTGCTCAAAGAATTGCAATATTTTTATGCCCTGTTATTACCAGAAGGGCTCAAAGCAAGGAATGAGAGGGCAAAAGCCATTTGGTTGATTCTTTCCTTCAGTAGCTGTGCTTTTCTGCTGTCTCTCTGAAACCTCTGTCTGTAGCAACACTTGGCTTGAAGTAGCAGATGAGGGAGTTATTTGGCTCTTTGAACATAAGGAGTACATAAGGAATTCTCCTTATGGAGAAGTTGTGGGCAGGTAAAAGCATTTTGCAGGCCAGATTGGCTCACAAGCTTGCTAGCTCGATCACTCTGTTTAGTGTATAATTGGGCCCTATCTTGGCCTCTCAAAAGAAAGTTTTGACCTTGCTGTAACAATTAATATTTATTAAAACTGGGGGCAGGGAGAAGAGCTGTGATACACGCTCTAATTCAGCTGACTTGATTTTACTGCAGAACAAACACGCTGTTGGAGAAAGTGGCTTCGGCTGTGGATCAGTCGGCGTTCTACAGCGCTCTGTGGGGCAGCCTCCTCACCAGCCCGGCAGTTCGCCTGCCGGGGATCACCTATGTCCTCTCCCATTTGAACAGGAAACTTTCCATGGAGGATCAACTCTACATAATTGGCAGTGACATTGAATTAATGGTAAACTTTAGGTGAAACAATGAAGACATCAATGATATTTGTTATATAATCTATTCTGAGGGGGATTTAGATGTTTTCTCTGTCTTTGAACTTAGCCTTTGCAGAGATAAAAATGCATGTTTATTACAGGTCCAGTTGAACTGATGGTTTTGTGCATGATAAAAGTGTTTCAAAGCTGAATGAATGTTTCAGAATTGCTTAAGTTTTGTGTGAAACTTTCCATTCATGATATGCTTCAGTTGAGTGCTTGAGTTTTGTTGGTCTTTTTTTAAAATATATAGAGTATTATTTTATCCTTTGAACTTAAGATATTCATTGGTAATATAAAAAAGCAAAAGCTTAATGTTCGTATTATTCAGGTAATCTCTTGATTCTGTGTTTACTCAGTGGTGAAACATTTTATTTTGTTTTATCTTGCGTCATTACTCCAAAGTTAAAAGTAACTTCATTTCGTATTTCACTGTTTATAAATAACTATTCTTATTTTTTAATCCTCTTTTATATCTACCTTCTTAAAATAATAAATAACTATTTTGGGGTGTCTGCCATTACTTCAGGTAGAAGCAGTAAGCACATCAGTGCAAGATACCAGTGTTTTAGTACAGAGGAGCACGTTGGACCTTATCCTTTTTTGTTTTCCTTTCCACATGAGCCAGGTAGGTTATTAACATGAGAGACGAATTTGTATTCCACTTCCTAAGTCAGTAGCAGTATTTAATTCAGTTTTGTTAATGATTTTCTCCAAGCTTTAACAAGAGGCATATGTAAGGGTTTCTCTGGTAGGTTTGGCTATTCTCATGTCATAATCTCTGCTCTTCTGCTTTTTAACTTGATGTGTTAACTTGGAAGTTAACTTCTGTACATGTAAACTCAATATAAATTACCATGTTGAGTCTATGCAGAAACTTTTCATTTGCTTCACTTTGATGAGAAAGCAAATTTATCTGTTCACTTTCAAGTTTCCAATTCTCAGTTTTCAAAGTTAGCAACACTTAATCCTCTTAGCATAGCTGATTCAGAGCACTAGAGACTTAAAAATGAGTATTGCTTTTGGATGAGTAGTTAGCCCTAGCAGTAGTGGGAGATAGACCTTAAAACTTGTAGGTTTCTTTTTTTTTTTTCCTGCATTTGTTAGTCACTTCCTGTTTTTAAGTGATCTATGATTTATTTTTCTGCTGGAGGAAAACTTATTCAAGATTGATTCTCATCTTGTTAGAAATTAGAGAAAACCTGTGCTTATATATAAAAAGAAGTGTGTTCTTGCTTGTGGAAGTGCTTCATTCACATTTATCAATGACTATAGAAGTATTTGTAGTGTCTCAATTTAGTTACTAGGATGATGAAATTATCGGTACAACTTTTTTTAATATTAACACACAAGCATTTAAAGCAGCAAGAAACTGAAAGGCATTTAAAATTTTTCAGTGATTGTTTATTTTTACACTGGATTTTAGTTGAATTTGCTTCCAAGGCTTTTGCCTCCTAAGTAAAATGAAATATCTTGTAACAAAAATGAGCTGTTAATAGAGTCACTTATTTTTGCTGTTCATAAAGGGCAAATGTTATTACAAAGTAGGTATCCCAAATAGTAGTAATATTTTGGGTCTTGATCGCGTTTTCTTCTGCTATTCTGAATTCAGAAACATCAAAACATGAAATCAATTGTTTTAATGAGCATTATGCTGATAGCATAGAAAAGGTGTTACTCTTCACAGTTAAATTTAATGGTGTTCTGACTTCTTCAGGCAACACGTCCAGATATGATCCGGATTTTGTCAGCAGCCCTCCATGTAGTTCTGCGCAGGGATATGTCGCTCAACAGAAGGCTTTATGCTTGGCTTCTAGGTTTGTATTTCAGTTCATTGTTCCCTAAAAGCAGAGGAAGGATTGTATGTTCCCTAGCAGTATTTGCCATATGGTAGCAGAAGATTCTTGTAAAAATGAAATACTTAATTTGCTTCATAAGAAAGAAAGGCACTGTCTCTCTCTGTGGACATAGGGGATGAAGAATGTCATGCTGGAACTCCTTCCTGTTATATAAGTTGTTGGTACATTTTCCTGTAACAGCAGTTATGGGCCACATAACACACATACGACAGTATAAAGATGTGAAAAGAATGTTGAAAAACGTTGATGCTGTGGCTTGAGAATGCAAACTTCATTAGATCCTTGCATGACTGAATTAACAGGTCACCAATCACTTTTCAGAACCTTTCTGGAGTAAAAATCAAGTAATTGCATAGTATACACTTTTACTTCTACCAAATGGCATAGTATCAATACAATACACATTGAAATGTTTGTGTGAAATCATCATGTAATCAGAAGAGGGTAGCAGAGAAAAATAGCTGTTAGATGGCTCTTAACTATTTAGGGAATATTTAGGAGACTAGAAATTACAAAATTTTAGGAAACAATTACTCTTTTTCAGCCTTGTTATTTTAAGGAAAGGAAGCCTTTTGTCACATGAATCTAGCCAGTCACTCTTTAAACCCACTTTGAGAGAACTCAAAATCATGGGAGTTCCTAAGTGTGCCGCAGGAACTGGAGACTGAATGGAGAGACATAAATGGTTTCTCTACTGGACGGGAAGATCATTTTTTGCGGACTGCTGTTACCTTTTTTGTCTGACTTTCCAGCTCACCATCAAGCTCATAAGTACTTCTCAGGCTGCCCAGAACCCTTCCCAGCAGCTCTTGCATCTTTCTCAGCTGATGGTTAAGATGTCAGGGACAGGTAGTCTGTGGATGATTGGGAGGAGAGGATGTGAGTAGTAAAGGACCCTGAGAGAGAACTGGAATTATGGAGGGGAGGGATGAAGACTGCAACAGTGTTTTGCATGAGTGGGTTGGTTTTGCTGCTGTAGAAGTTGAAGGGGTTTAGAGATGATGAGAAAATCCTGGCTTGTTTAGTTGGATCGTTTCCTTAAGACACTAACTTGTAAATTATTCATCTTAAATAAAGACAATGAAATGCAATGTCATGCTCCATACCTGCATTTTCCAATTTAGGGGAAAAGTAGTTTCTAGATTAAACACTGTGCCAATGATTTATCTAAATTTGGTGGATTAGATATGTCTTTTGCTGTCATTGAAAAAGATATTCTGTGTGTTTAAAATATGCTGCTCTTTTAGTTGTGTAACTTTCTCTTACACAGCTATTTAATGAACCTAGTCACCACTGAAAGATAATACACCCTCAGAAAACAGTCTCCCAGTGACTGGTTTTGGTCCTGTGTTGTGAAGAGCTACTGCCTCTATTCCCTGTACATTTGGACAAACTTTCTAGTTTGTCCAAAAAACCAAATACATACAGGGTTTTTGCTTGTGTTTCATTTGATGTTGTGCTGATATTCCTAATATATAAAACACTGAAGAAGGATTGTCAAGTTATGTTGGAAGACTCTGAAGTCTGATATTCTCTATGACATTACTTAATTCCAGTGTTATCTATTCCTTCCTATTGTTTTATAGCTAGGAGTGACTATTAACATTCTGTAGGAGCAAAAATCACATTACATCTCTTTAAATCCAATTATTTTAACAATTGTTAACTGTGGTTGTTTTAAGTTGCTGCTGAAGGGCGTGCATCTTCTTAGACTTTCCTTGTGTTTTTGTCACTTCAGGACAAAACTGAAAAGTGTTTCTGTGGAACAGGGGGAAATCCTGACCAACTTGATTTCTTTTTTCATTCCTTAAGCCTATTTTTCTGTGCAATAGAAAATTTACTGGGAAACGAAAAGATACAAACTTACTATACAAAGGTTCATTCCATCATGTGATTTTGAATAACCAAATTAATTTTTTGTAATGTGACTGATACACTCTTCAGATGCCTTTGTCATACCAGTGTGTTTTGGTGGTCATCTCTTTATACTTAAAACACTGAACTTTGTGTTCTGATCAATATTGAAGTATTTTTGTGCAATAGAGAATTTGTTGGGTTTTTTTAAGATACTCTAGGACTGTGGGTTGTGCAGTGTTTGTAAACATTTTTCTATAGAAAAAGAAGTAATTTGGTTAATAATGTTGCATGTTGGAGGTTTTCATTTGTGTGCAAACTGCTTGCATGGAAGTATCCGTTTCCTGTATTAAACTCTATAAAATCATCTTTCTCTTGCCAACGTGATTTGGACTTCATCTTGGTAAGTTATCAGTGCTAATGTGGTGATCTCTAGTTTAAAGAAATTGGCAACATATTCTCTTAAACGATAAATACTTACTTGCTTTGTCTTTTGTTTGCTTGAAGGTTTTGATAACAATGGTGCCCTTGTAGGACCCAGAAGTACAAGGCACAGCAATCCCGAGGAGCATGCAACTTACTATTTCAACACCTTCTCCAAGGAGATGTTAGTCCAGGTAGCCTATCAATGTTTTATCGTGGCACGTATCTCTGTAAATAGGTCCTGATCAACGTTGCTGTCTTTGTATTTTGACTTGCCATTGCAATGCGACCATGTAATCTGTCTTTCTGCGGAATTGTCCTAGTCTTCAAAATCTTCCCAGTGGAAAAGTGAAGACATGGAATAATGTGTTTCTTTGGGATAACAGTGTGAACAGGACAAATTCTGTCCTTTTCCACAATGAATGGAGCCTGTTCTTCCATGGGGCAGAATTGGAGAATTCTCTTCTGCTGTAGATCCCGAAAGTCTTCTGTGTCTTGGAAATCTGAAAAAGGTTGTCAGATGGTACTCAGAAAGTCTAAATAGGAAGGGTCTTTCTCCCCTCTAGGCAAAGGGAACATCTTTTCTGCTCTCTGATGGGAGTCACAAATAGTTGAGAAAATTGGCCATTAAACTGGTATTTCACCCATATAGCCTTGCTAAGTGACCTGAGATGACTGGCCTCGACTGTGCTTTTTTACTCACAGTAATTAAAGCATACAATTGTCTTTCAAGGTGCTGTTGAGTCTGATCTCTGAATTGGGAAAGCAAATCGATAAGGTCAGGATTTTTCTCTTACTCAGAATTGCAGTGCTTTTTATGGGAACAAGAGTAGGGATTCCAATAGTAGCTGACACAGGAATATTTAGCTCCTCCCAGCTCAAAGCATATATCCAGCACAGAGCTCGCACTTTCAGTTTTTCTGACGAGGAAACTTTCAGTTCTACTAATGAGGAAGAGACCCCAGAAACCCCAGAATTCCAGTGCAACAAAGACCTTGCTGACACTCTTACCCTTCTACCTCCCATGGCAGATGATTCAGAAATTATCGAAGCGTAGCGCAGAGGCCTGAATCAGCTACAGTTTCTTCTGTACCTTCTATGAAAAAAGTGTGGTGTGCTTTTAGTAACATTTAGGCGTTTTTTGACAGGCTATAGTCTTTTTAAATCTATTCATCTTTCTGGCTTAATCAGTTTCATTAAAGCTTTTCTGCATGAAAACTCTATGGACATTAGAATCTGTGGCTTGTCATACATAATACAAGTTACATATTTCTTCTAAAACGATTTGCTGTCTTTTGAAAGACTTCAAAAGCGTTTCATTCTGCCTCCTTTCTTATAAGTATCTTTGTGTTTTGCTTTGTCCAGTCCACCTCCATCTTACTCAGTGATATGATATAATTCTGACCTTTTAAAGGCATACTCAAGTGCAGAAGATGTTTCTTTCTGGATGCTGGCTGATACTGGTTTATAGCAGATAGTAAGGTCCAACTGGTTTTCATGCCTCTGTTCTTTCCCATCTCTCTCGTTTGTCTTCGTTGTCCTTTTTTAGAAACTAAAAGAAACAAACAAGTTTTAGAGTTTTAGCTCAGACAGCAAAGCCAACCACAGAGAGAAAATTAAGCAAAATCTGTTGCCATTTCAATGGGCTTTTTTAAATTCTGTGACTTGTTCCCTAAACTGTGTTGGTATAAAAGCGATGTTTTTTCATTTGTTTTGAAGTTGTCCTTGCTACTCAGACATGAAAGCTTTCTGTCACATAGGTGAGTATATTCTAGAAGGGCAGATTATTATCTATTAAGCCCTTATGGTCTACATGCCTTACTTTCTCAAATATTTTCTCATTATCCCTCATGTCTTTGTTTTTATTCTTATCAAATATTGAGTTGGTATCTGTTTATAACATTTTATTTTGGTTTTAAATATATACAAGTTTTCAAGTTCTGTTCATAAGAAATATTTTCATAGGCCAAGCTGAGAGAAAACTTCAGTGTGGAGAGATGAAATAGTGGCATTCATTGAGAAATATTCCTTTATGTGCAGCTTTTATTGCCTTTTTTTTTTTCCAAAAAATGTTTTCTGTGTTTGATTTTGTTTTCCTCATGTGCTTCTGCTCTTTGTAGGCAATGATTGGAATACTACAACTCAATGGGCAGGGAGAAGAAAGCACATTAATGCAAGATTTAAAGCCTTTTCGAATTCTTATCAGTTTACTGGATAAGCCTGAACTAGGTAATTTCCATATTACTTCTAAACTTTAATTTGTTTTATATGGTTTTGTTGTGAGAATATTTCTCTCTTGTTGGTCAAATTGGAAAAGCTTTATTCTTAGTACTGGCAGGTCAGGATTTCTTAAGTCTTCTGAGCTGTATGTATGTTTTGTGTTTAATTTAATGTATTCATTAGATTTACCTTTAACCAAATGCTATTTCTTCTACCTCCTACACAGGAAACAGTAAGTTAAAGTCATAGACAGAACTGACTGCATGTTGGAAAAAATGCAGATTGGATCTTTTCCATTACTTTCATCAAACAGTGACTTTCATTATTTCAAATCTTAGCTGTTGCTTTTGAGAATAATCTGTTCTTTCTTCTAATATACACACAGAGATGATAGCTATTAAAAAGAAAACAGTTAATTTTTTTTCAGAATAATCTTCCCAGAGGAAGCAAGTATTTTTTGCTCTTATGGGTAGGGGTTTTTTTTTTATTTCTTTTTGATGTTTCTTTTAAATTTTTCTTTCCCCTACATAAAGTATTTGAATGCCCTCTTTGTCAAATAAGTGCACAGGATGGTGGGAAAAAAATATTTACAGCACTCAAGTGTTGTTTTTTTCTTTGGAGTATAATTTTGAAGATGACTGAAAAAAGTCAACATAATTTTTTAAATCTGTCCTAAGATTTGGGAGTGAGGTAACAAAAGAATAAAAATGCAACAATTAGAGACTACAACTTGAAAAGAATTGGTTAAGACAGACCACAAAGAACAAAATACCTGTGAAAAATCTGTCGTCTTTCTTGTAATTTGTGATTTCTGAAGATCAATTTAAATTTTGGAGGGCAACATGTACATTAAGATTTCATGAATTGGTAGAGCTGTGAACATTCTTGCAGCAATCTCAGATGGAAGAAGCAAGTAGGATTGTCACTTAACTCAGTGAGCACACTCTTACCAAAGGCAGCTTAGTGAGGCCTGGAAAAAGCATGAAAAAGCAAGGGATACTTCAAGCGGGATTGCTTTTTGAACTCCTTTCAAACTAAATTGAGATTTTTTCCTTCAGACTTGAGATTTAGCTCAAATCTGAGCTTTTTCATACAATCACAGAGTGATTTGACCTGGAAGGGGCCTTAAAGATCATCTAGTAGCAACCCCCCTGCCATCAGCAGAGACACCTTCCAATAGACCAGGTTGCTCAAAGCCCCATCCAGTCTGGTCTTGAACACTTCCAGGGATGGGGCATCCACAGCTTCTGTGAGCGGCCTGTTCCAGTGACTCATTGCATGCTGGGTAAAGAATTTCTTCCTGACACCTAATCTAAATGTCTCCTCTTTTAGTTTAAAACTGTCCCCCCTTGTCTTATCACTATCTACCTGTATAAAAATTCTCTCTCCCTCTTTTTTTTTTTTTTATAAGCCTCCTTGAGTACTAAAAGGCCACAATAAGGTTTCCCTGGACCCTTCTCTTTCCAGGGTGAACTACCCCAACTCTCTCAGCCTATCTGCATCATATATCCATCATATGATCATCTTTGTGGCCTTCCTCTGGACTTGCTCCAGCAGGTCCATGTCCTCTTATGCTGGGAGTCCCAGAGCTGGACAAAATGCTCCAGGCGGGGTCTCTCAAGGGCAGAGTAAAAGGGGAAAATCTCCTCCCTCGGCCTGCTGGCCACACTACTTCTGATACAGCCCAGGATGTGGCTGACTTTCTGGTCTAGAAGTGCACACTTTCAAAAATACTTCTAATAAGTACTCTGTTGACTATGTCTGGAACTGGTAAAAAACCCTGCTACAAATTAAAAGGAAGGAAGATGCTCACAGTATTTTCTCTGGTAATTGTATTTAAATATTTGAGTATATTGTCCATGTGATAACATCATGAGATAGTTTGGGGGGGGGAGTATTTGAAAATGTGTCTTTGAAAGCTACCTTTAATCAGGAGCCCATTTATGTAACATTTATGTTAGGAGTAACATTTATGTTGCTGTGCTAGAAATCCCTCCAAGAGGGTGTGTTGGCTTCAATATGGGCTGTACTGCTGTGGCTGCATAGCTTTTGATCTAGGTGTGTTTGTACTCAGTTGTCATTGTACAGGTACTATACAGCAAATGAACTTTGCTTGTGCTTTGTGTACCAGGCAATACAATTGTCTGAGTATTTCTGGAATGCAGAAAAAAACCCCAAGCCTTCTGACATTGAGGTAGTTTATGGGAGTGGACCAGAAGGAATTTTATGGTTTCAAAAGCTTGCTAATGATTGGATAGCTTTCAGCAGCGGACTGTTGGCAATGCAAGAGTGTGTGACTGCTGGTATGTCTCCATAGGCCCTGCTATCCTAGAGGATGTTTTGATTGAAGTGTTTCGAACGTTGTATACACAGTGCAAAGCAGAACTGGAGCTTCAGACAGAACCATCTTTCAACAAAGATCACACACAGCTGAGCAGGTGAATGATGAGTAAAATATATTTTGTATTAGATAATATGTTATTGTTGCTGAATCATGCCTGTGACCTGTTTTCTTCATGATACAGGATCTATTGACGTGAATTGCAACTTCTGTGTTCAGTGCAAAGGTGTGAAGGGGCTATGGATTTATTTTTAAATTTTTTTAATTTTTGTATTTAGTATATATTCTTTATCCATGACAAGAATGCTTGTTTGATTAGTTGTGGTGTTCTTTACATCTGTGTTCTTCAAAAGAAAAGATATGTGGGATATGAAGTGTTTCAAGATTTGAGTTGAATATCCTAAAAAGTAGAGAGAAGAGGGAAGTTCAAAGCTGGATGGGAGAAACAACTGTAGGAACAATCATGATCAAACACATCTATTAAAAGTGTGGTTAAAGGAGAAATACTAAAGAAAGGATAGAGAAGAAACGTAGCAACTGTGAAAAGACATTGATATGAGCAGTCTGCCAATATACTGTGCCTTAGAGCAGCAACCACGGTAGGGGTGAGGAAGGGATAATTTGTCAGTGTTAACTGGCCATGGAGAAACTCACACTGATGTGTAGTTATATAATTTGGAAATGAAGTGTAAAAATATAAAATCTTTTTCTTTCAGCAAACTGAGAGAAAACAAGAAAACAGCAGAATTGATTAAAACCGCCAATCTTCTTTTCAATTCCTTTGAGCCTTATTATATGTGGGATTACATTGCTCGTTGGTTTGAAGAATGTTGTAGGTAGGTGATAATATTTAAACTCTGTGTATAAAGTTGAAATTAGCTTCTGTCTTATAAACTTAATCTGTGTAGAATTTAGTCTCATGAGATCATTTAGTCTGTATGTCTTTTTGTCCCCACATCCCTTTAACTTTGATCTTTTGGCCAATTTCCAAAGTATGACTAGGGGTCTCAGCAACATGAGTTCTCACAAACTCAATGTCTGGGCAAAATCAAGAGGCAGAATTAGCCCCTCTACTGAAGGAGACACTCCAGAGTGATCTCAAAGCTAGTTTGTTTTGTACTGTCTGTCCAGGACAGGATTACTCTTTGAGTGTCTAGCAAACCTGTCAGCTTTACCAGGAATGACTTGTGGAATGTGTTGTCTTTTGCTCTGCCCTTTCAGGGAAGAAGAAGAGTGGGAGCCCTGTGAATGACAAGGGGAACTATGGGAGGGAACACAGTTAATAAGGGAAAACCGAAAATACTAAAGGGAGGGAGGAGGATGAAGGGACCACAGGAGTGCAGGGCTTGTTGCTGTGGCAAGGGATAGATGATGTAGGGATTTGAAATGAAATTTGTAGAAAATGTTTTTTCATTGCTTAATAATATATTAAGACATTTTGACACGTTTGTCTATGAGCCAACAGTGTGCTGTCCTAAGAAAAGAAAACTGTGTCCTGGGCTGCATTAGGAGGAGCCTGGAAAGCAGGTGAAAGGAAGTTATTTTTCCTTTCACCCGGAGTTTCTAAGGTCATATGTGAAAGTGATCGTTCATTGGAATGGACTGCCCAGGGAGGTGGTGGAGTCGCCGTCCTTGGAGATGTTTAAGAGAAGATTGGATGAGGAGCTTAGTGACATAGTCTAGCTGGGGGTGTAGGGCTGGATGGTCCTGTGGGCCTCTCCTGGCTTGGAGTGGCTTGTGCGACTGTGAGGGGGCTAGGTTTATGTTCACCACTCTGGAGCGTTCGGTCTCTGTACAGGTGTTAGATGGTGAGTTGGACTACATGATCCTTGTAGGTCCCTTCCTACTCATAGTATTCTGTGATTCTGTGTTTCTGTGAAATATCGTGTCCAGTTTTGGACACCCCTCCTGAGGAGAAGTATTGAGAAACTGAAGAGACTCTAGTAGAGGACTGCTAAGATGGTCGGAGTTATAGGGCACTGCATGGAGGGCTGAGGTAGGTGAGTTTGGTTTAGCCTGTCAAAGAAAGAAATTGAGCCTATGACTTCCTGGAGTGCATTTATAGAATTGGTACTTTTGGTAAGGGCTGATGGAAAAACAAGGGACAATGGAAAACAAGGGATGGAAAACAAGTTTTGGCTTGAGGGTTCAGCTGGGAAGTTCAGAAAGCCTTTGCTAAGAGCAAAGTGTAGCAGTGGAACAGTGGAAGCCAGGAAAGCTGTGGAGATATCCAGATCCCTGCTAGACAAAACTGTGGATGAATTTATCTAGCATTTATATCGGTCCCACATCGTGTGAGGTTAAACTAGATGAAATTCATCTCAACACGCCTGTGACATGGTCTTTGTGTGTTAGACTGAATTGCTAAAGAAAGTCATCTACAGCCAGCTAACAAGCTGTCCTAGGCCAATTAAGATGAAGCATGAATTAATTTTAGAAATACTTGAATGATATATATAGAGAGAGAAATAAGAACTTTACTGTGAGAAAGGGAAAAAGGGGAAAAAATTAATGTAACAAATATATATATATATATATGTTTGAACAATAACAGTATATTAAAAGAAAAACCAAACCCACACTGGAACAATGACAACTGTAAACAAGTGGCAAAATAAACAAGTACAAGGGGGGTGCCTAGTTCAAGGGAAAACCAGGGCACCTCCAGGACTCCCGGGGCAGGGGAATAGGGTTCAGGGGAGGCAAACCAGTGGGAGTAACAGCCAGTGGTCCTTTCCCGAAACGTCCGAGGGACTGCAGGGGAGAAGCTGTGCTGAGATGAGAAGTCAAAGGGCCACGTGGTCCTGGGCTAAATGGCAGAGGTGAAAAACAAGGCGTCCTCAGTTTCCGAAGGTCCAAATGAACCTCTGTCTGTGAGCCCAGGAGCTGTAGTTATAGGGCCTCGGGCCCCTCCCACGTTACATGCCTTGTGGGCATGTCTTCACGTGCCATTGGCAGTCACTCAGCCTGCCCTGGCCCTCAGGCCCTTCGCCTTTCAGGGAGGGGAAGATAAGAAAAAGAATCCTCCATTGTTTGTCTGCTAGAAAGGAGTTAAAGCCCCTCCCCATGCCATATGCCTTGCCAGGAGAGGGAGATAAGATACAGGATCCTCCATTGTTTGTCAAGTGAAAAGGAGAAAGCCCCTCCCATGGCCACATTCCTCACATTCCTTTTAGGGAAGGGAAGATAAGACAGGGTCCTCCATGCCACATTCCTTTCAGGGGAGGGAAAGGGAGATAAGAAGAGATACCTATTGTCTGTTCCAGTAAAAAGGAGAAAAGGTTTTACAATAGAACAAAAGGCCTCTCCCCGTGACATAAGCAGATGAGCATTTCTCCACTGTTAGTGTAAGCTTGGATACCAAATCACCTAATTAGTAAATGAATGAGATCTGGAGAATGTTTTTTGTTTCTTTTCTTTACATGAACTGCTGTATTGTATAAGTTATTGCCTTCCCTGCTCACTTTTAGCCTGAATTTCCTTATTTAAAAATGAAGACTTTTACATTGAAAGTCTGGTTGCTGCTTCTTCTGAAGGAACACCACAGGCCTAAATGAGCTACTCAACAGTAAAATGAGAGTTTGCTTATTGGTTTATAAGAGTTATCCTAGATGTATACAGCTTTGCAGTAGCTTACAGAAATATGGTCAATGTAGGGGGAAGGGAAAAATATTGTGAAAACCTATTTGAATTTTGCAGGAGGACATTACATGCCAGACTTCAAACTGGGCTTGGAGGTGATAGTGAGCAGTCTGAGTTACCTCTGACAAATTTCTGCTTATTAGTGGATTTTTTGTTGGATATTGTTTCTTTGGTAAGAATTGCCTTATTCATTGCTAATATTGGGATTCTATATATTTATAGTCTACAGAAATACTATATGTACTTTATTAATTGTTTTTCCTGAAAATTCATTGCCCTAAAGTAGTGGACACCATTAAATGAAGTTTTCTTTTCGTTGAATGATTCTTGATAGACTTGTTGGACATAACTGAAGTGGGTTTTTTGATGCTTACACATGAAAGTTTTAGTCTGACCTCATTTTCTTTTTTATGTATTCATTACAAGTATAGTCTTTTGTAGTTTGATATGCTAGTTTAAATATGCAGCTTTCTTTTAAGGATCTTTTAAATGTCATTATAAGATGTATCTTCTTTTTCTGTTGTCAATGCTTAATGTAGCAAAGACTGTTGGACCTGTTTTTTCTATAGCTGTCTTTCCTCAATTCTTTGCTTTCTCATTTCAAAGCCTACTAGAAGCATGAGAGTGCTGTGTCAGGTATGGCAATCAGCCTGTCTTTCCTTTAGTTCTTAATAGCTTGTTTATCTTTCATTCTTAAACTTTTAAGGATATTAAAATAATAGCATTCTTTAGCCTTATTGTTATGTTTTGTAACTTTTTTTTTGTGATAGACAGTATGTAGTAGTTGGAAAAAGAGCTAAATATTTTGCCATTTGTTTGTTATCCAACTTCAAATGTAATTTTCTAAATAATTTTAGTAAAGCATGTTCATATTTCTTATTCTTGGATATTAAGATATTAATTCGTTCATGTTCCTTATGTTTAGAGCACAGTTAAGCAAATGATAGGTACATTGGGGTGGAATTAGGTGTTGCAATTAACAAGTTTTTTACTGTTACTTTGCTAGGAGACTTACATTGAAATACAGACAGAGCACTTGCCTCAGCTGTTGCTCAGGATGATTTCTGCGTTGACGAGCCATCTTAATACTTTGCACTTGTCAGAGCTTACTGATTCTCTGAGACTCTGCTCCAAGATCCTTAGTAAGGTTCAGCCTCCACTGCTGTCTGCTGGTACAGATGGTATCCTGCAGCTTCCTGGTGGACACAGCAGCTCCATCAAAGAATGGGAAAGTAAAAAGGTAATCCATTAAATTTTGCAGCGTTTGGGAAGCATATTTCTTGTGTGGCAAGTAAACGTGGGCTTTCTATGTTTCTGCTAAACCACCTGCAATTCTTTGATTAGATTTAGTTTAATATACAACAATACATGAGAAACTGGAGTCATCAAAAGAAATTATAATTGTGGTACAATATCTTGATTCTTCAGGGATTTTATCCAGATTTAGTATTACACATGTAGAGATCACTTAAGACACAGGACATAAAATGACCTGATCAACCAAAGTTTCTGATGTACTTCAAGAGTATGACCTAGTAGAATAACTGAACTCAAAAGAGTTGGCCATTTTGTTTATGTACCAGGCATAATCCTTCTCACTCTGTTTATGTGCGTCAGATTAATACTCATCACTCTCACTGTTAAGTACTCAGAATCATTTAATAAAGAAATATAAGAAACAAATAAGCCATCATCAAGTTTTTCTCTTCTAACATTCTTTAGTTTGGTCTACACAATCATGGCACTGTGAGGCATGTCAAGTGACGCCCCCTGAAATTCTTGTTTTTCAGCTGCAGAAAGTAGGGAAACATCATAGACTAAATTAGGTTGGAAGTGACAGTTGCAGAGCACAGCTCAAAGCAGGGCTGATTTCAAAGTTAGATTTTACTTTAAAGCTAGGTCATGTCACTCAGGATCATATCCATCTCCAAGAATGGAGTTACCATGACTTCTGTGTACAGCTTGCTTGTTTGCACTGTGTCATTTAATCAGTATTTCACAGAATCACAGAAGATTCTGAGTTGGAAGGGACCCAAAAGGATCATAAAGTCCAACTCTTTAACTGCACCACTGCCTCCCCTGGATTTCCATTGTTTCAGCTCATGTTTGTTGACTCTTTTCTCTCACTGTGGATTTCTGAGTGCACTTCCATATTTTCAACTACCTAATGGGAACTCAAAGACAGCAATAAAGACACCTTCACCTCTCTATAACTTCTAACATTCTTTTGAACTGAGTAAATCCAACTCTGAGCTGTCCTTCTATCTCAGGAGGTCCTGTGGTGGCCTTCCACTGGGTATACTCAGTGTTGGTTTTGCATTACTGAGTGCAAATTTGGACACAATATTTTTGTTGTGATCTTAAACTTGCTGAACAGAGGGGATTGATCGCTTCCTTTGACTTACTGACTGTACTTTTGCTGATACTGTCCTTTTTGTGGTTGGCCTTCTTCACCTGAAGGGCTGCCTTCACTATTGGCTCACCTTCACCTTGTCCATTAGGACTATGTATATCATTTTTTTATGAGGATCCTGTTCTTATTCTTTCTAGCTGGTAGTTACCTGCCTGGTTTTGTTCTTTGGGGTTTGGGTTTGGTTTTTTGGGAGTTGAGTTTTCCTTTTTTTCTTTTCAATAAACTTTGTTTTAATTGAATGATGTTGCCCTTTGAACCTTCAACGGCCTTTTGCTTTCAGTTACGGCTGACTCATATGTGGCCATGGTTTCTGTTAAGAGATAGAGTGAATGAATTGCCATATTTCTAGTTGCTTTTACATTGTATTTTGTTAAACTGAGTCACCATTCACGTCTTTCCAAGCTTTTTAGTATGTAGCTTTCACTCTTTTCTGTGATACTATCTCAAACATATTGTCATTCTTACCCCATGTCTGGTAATGCAAGACATTTCTCCATATATAATGTTGCCACTGTTTTTATTTATTAATGGAAAAAGTTTTCACATTATGGTCAAATTCTGTATTTAAGTTGTCCAGTGGTTAGGGCATCAGACAGCAAAACAACTTCTAGGCCTGTTAGATCTTAGGCAACATCTGCCATGTCTGATAAGATAGCGGGATCAGGAGTATGAGAGCACCTGCATTTACTCCCACTGATTCATTCATTTCTGTTTCAGTTGTTCCCCTACCACATATTCTCACCAGGAAGCAGAGACTGTGCTACCAGTTAGCAAGAAGACTGTAGAGGGTTAGAGCAGTTTAGAAAGCCCCTATAGGGTTTTTTTTGAGGAAGAATCATTTACCAGATTTGTTCATATTCTGAACTGATCAAGAGTTAAGGCACACCATGAGAGTCAGGAAGGCCCGTTATTTCTGTAGAAACCCTTTTTCTCATTTCTAAGGAGATGATTTATTTTCTTTCTAGTTGCAAATGATTAGTAGTTTTTAAATGAAAAGTTTATATCTTCTTTGTGATTATAACTCTGTATTTGAAACAAAATCCCCACCTTCCAGATGTGAGGGTTGGTATATAAAATGAAAGATGGTGGTTAGTTAAAGTTGCACCATGTATGTACTTATAAATTAAGATTCCATACACAATTATTAGACCATTTCTTAAGTCTAAGAGTGTACATTTTACTAATAAATTTAGCTTTAGAAGTGGGAAAAATTATTTTTAGGTTGTGATTTTATTCTTCGTTTACAGCTCCACAGTTCACTTTTTTAAGGTGTGCTGACAACTTATAGTAGTTGTTTTGTTAAATGATGCTGATTGTGCCTTCTAAATGAGACAAAACTTTGATACTTCTATCATTAATACATTCAGTCACTAAGTAAAAATAGTTTAATATTTAATGTGATTGTTTACTTGCACAGTGAGAGCTTCAAAAGCATGATCAGAGAAGTCTTCCCATTCTTCTTCACTGGCATCTCCTTTTTATCTCCTTTGCCTGCAGGCATTTTTTACTCTTTTATGACTGCAGCCTTAACAGATTAACAGATTGTTAAACTTTTGTAAACATGCTAAAATCTAAAGTATTAAAATAATCTTGCTAGCTAAAGTGACCATAAACAACATATTTCAATGCCCTGCTTGAGGGTTTTCTTTGTTATGTGAATATTTTGGTTTCTGATGCTGTATAAATTAGTAATACCTGTGCTTACGCATTTCAGCATTCTTTTATAATAATAATGCTTCTTATATGAAGATGTTAAAAACAGCGCTATTTAAAATATTTTACTTGATAAACATTTTTTTTCTTGTTAGCATAGTCTGACAGGCTTCCTGAAGCACCAAGCATAATTTTTCATAAAATGTATTTATATGAATAGATTTTAAACTGTGGAATAAAATTGTTGGTTTAAATGAAGATGTAAATGAGTATTTTTTCATTAAGACCAAAATAACCCATTTTGAACAGTCATTAACCTTTTATTTCACCCAGGTGCCCTCAGTTTCTCTTGAAAATCCTAATGATGTGTTTGAAGATGGTGAAAATCCACCAAGCAGTCGATCATCAGAAAGTGGATTCACTGAGTTTGTGCAGTACCAGGCAGATACAACTGATGACATTGACAGAGCACTGAATGAAGGTCACAGCGGACCTGGCATTCCTATTATTGGTAGCACGTCCTCAGAGACAGAGACAGCATCAACTGTGGGATCTGAGGAGACCATTGTGCAGCCTCCTCCCATAATAACACAGGGGACGGCAACTCATAGTGGGAAAACGATCCAAAAGACTGCAATGCAGTGCTGTTTGGAGTATGTGCAACAGTTTTTAACCAGATTTATAAACCTGTATATTATTCAGAGTAATTCCCTGTCTCAGCCCTCAGGGGCAGAGATTCCTGTAGATCCCACTAGAGGGCAAGGACAGAGCACAAAATGGGAAAGAGAATCCCAAGATGATGCTAAGGTGAAGAAAACAAACAAGAAAAAGCCACCAAAAGAATACCTTCCTGCCTTTATCGCTGCTTGTCAGCTCTATCTTGAATGTTCAAGCTTTCCCGTTTACATTGCTGATGGAAACCGTACTTCGGAATTGCATCCTGGGAAGCCTGAAGTTGGTAAGATGCACTCTTATTTGTTCTTTGCTCTTATTTTGGCGGGGCGAGAGTGGAACAAAAACTATCCTTCAATAGTGTTCATGTTTTATGTGTGTGGCTGTTTGCTGTTCCTTTCAGAAATACAAGTTTTCTCCTGTATCACTTGGTTTGCTTTTTGGGAAATAAATTATTTACTCATGGATTTTTAACAATGTTGCTGTCATGGAATATGATACTAGTCAATATTGGGGTGACAAATACAAATTAGGCAAACTGAAACCTGAGAGTACAATCTAGATTGTCACGTTTCGCTTTACTGTATGGATCCACAATGTTTTCTTTGTGAGATTTTGTAATGGACACAGCTCTCATCAAGTACATTTTTAGCATCATTTTAGCAATTTTAGGTTGATGTGGACATTGATCAGTTTGGCAATATATAGAAATTGCAGGCTGCTATCCAATAAAAATCATACCAGATAAGAAATTAAGTCTGCTTTGCTCCTATTTAAGGAAAAGTTGTTGCAAAAATTTCTTCTAGCTGAAATGGTGAGTTTTGTGAAGTGCGAATGTGTTCACAGATAGGTAAAACCCTTCAGACACAGATGTAGACACGTGGTTTAAACACTAACCGTTATGTTCCAGAAGGACAATCCTTTTTACAGTTTGTAGTATTCAATTTACTGTTCTACTTTGTGTTCTACTTCTGGTCTACAGTTTTCAGTTGCTCCTTTAAAATAATGCCATGATGGATATGCTTGGCGAATGGAAGAAATAGCAGTTACAATGATCTTGGTTACTGCCACAGTCATCTTTATCACTGCACAGTAGAGCAGAAAGTCTGTAAAGCTTGAGTAGTATGTGCGTTGTATGAAGGCAGTGAATATGTGAGAGTTCTCTGTACTACAAAAGAGGCAGGTTTTATTGAAGAGTTCCTAAATTGGAACATGTTTTTGATGGATTGCATCAGTAGTATGACCCAATTGCTCTTAATCACCATTGAGAGTCATCAGTCTGTTTATTTGAAGGAGCCAAATTAATCTGAAATTGATTGAACATCATTTTGCATGAATTTTGCTGTATGCTTAATTTTTCAGCTATCTTTAGTTGAAGAAATTAATAGGGAACTGAGTGAATCCGAGAGCAATGGTTCTATCTTTAAACTCTAGAACACTATATGAAATTTTTAGATATGTTTAGACTCCAGTTTGCATTTCAAAATTAACTGCTGTGGATATAAATTAGAAATTGCATCCTTCTTCAGTTGATTCTAAATAGATGCTGTATTTGTGCTTGTCAAATAATGCTGCTTCACCTGTGTCTGATTCTAGAAGCATTTGCCTTTTTAGGAATGCAAAAAATTGTCCTTTTGAAGTTTTCAGAGAAATTACTTTGATATCTCTGAAATAAAAGGGTGCAATATTTACTTGTAGAGTTGACTGTGAACTTCAGAGAAAGATGCTTCCACTATCAAAATAGATTATAGCATTACATGAGGGGACAGGAAGAAGGGGAAAATAACCACCTGCAGTGAAAATAGAGTATAGTCCAATAGGATCTAGTTTGTGCACCCAAAACACTAATTTTTACAGAAACTTTTAAAGTGTTGCCAGGAATATCTCTTTTTTTTTCAGTTTAAACTTGGTTTATATATGTAAATAAGTCTATATATGCAAATAACTCTATCTGTATGTGTAAGTAAGTAAGTAATTAAGTATCATTTATATGATACTTAATAATACAGTGAACCCCTGTTACTCGCGGGCTGTTGGGTCTGGTCCTCCTCCCACGAGTTGTGATATCCGCAAAGATAGTGAACCCACTATGTAGTGGACTATGCCACGCCCATGGCCACGCCCGCTCCCCATATAAGGTCTGGAGGACGGTCCTGAGAGCAGGGCTTGTCTCAGTTCTCTGGTTGTGTTACACCAAGGCGGGCATGGGGCGGCATCCCAGGCGTGCCGTGCCAGCTCCCGGCTGGGACCAATTTACATATTTGTGAGCAGACGTGGCCCGCTGTGCTTGCCCTGCAAGCAGCGGGTGAGGGGTTGGGGGGGAGGCCAGCTGTGCTTGCAGCGCGAGCGGCGAGACAAGGGGCTGAGCCTACTGGGGTCCTGGTACGTTCTGAGCACGCACCGAGGTCGCACAGCTTGCGGGAAAATCACCTGCAAATACTGAAGCTCGTAAATAGCGGACCGCAAATACACGGGGGCTCACTGTATAATATTATCCCAGGTGTTTTTATTTTTTATCTCTATAAAATATACTACAGAATTAGTCTGGACTATAAACTACAGTGTAAAGATCTGATTACTGATCAAGAATTTTAGGAAAGAGGAAAGTGAATGGAAGGATGTGCAAAGTGTTAAGTTTTGCCTAAAGCATGGAACCATTTTGCCTAAAGCATGGATGCAATTTCATGAAATTTATTTTTCTCTTCCTTGATCAAATTTTTCTATTCATTTTTAGTTATTGTTTGCAGTGATACCGTATTGCATTCTTAATGGGATTATTTGAAAGCTGCATCAGGAAGTATCTTTTTCACACATACATTTTCCTAAACCCATACCATGGACAGTTTGAAATGTGCAAAATAAAGGACAATTGTGTATGTGGTTAGGAGATATAAGGAAAAATCCATAATGTTTAAAATTGTTAAATGAATGTATAATGTGTGATTTTTATTTCAGACTGTGAACAAGTGCAGCCTCCACTGTGGCTGCAGACTTTAATGAATGCTTGCAAGCAAGCAAACGATTTCAGTGTTCAGGGTGTTACTATTTCCCTTGTGATGGACTTGGTTGGATTGACTCAATCTGTTGCTCTTGTCACTGGAGAAAATCTGAACAGCATGGAAACTGCTCAGCCTCTTAGTCCTAACCAGGGAAGAGTGGCTGTTGTCATCAGACCTCCTCTTACTCAAGGCAATCTGAGATATATGGCTGAAAAGACAGATTTCTTCAAGGTAAGATGCAGTATCTTGTGGGTATTTCCTTTAGTCTTTTCTCCTTTATGTAAGTAAGTCTCAGCTCCTTTACCATTCTTGGTATGGTAAACCAAATTTTCTCCCTGAATGTTTTGGTAACAGTTGTAAGCTGTGTTAGAATCTAAATGGAAATACACAGTAGGTTTTCCTGCTGTGATTCTCTTACTGACCACTTGAGTGAAAGTCCTGGTTTAAAATAATATTTTAAAAACATAAACAAAACCTGATTGAATAGCAGCATTTATAAGCAAAGGTATGAAAATGAGACGTGCATAATGTAGGATTCTAGTAAACACTAATCTTTGCATTTCAACAGCAGGGTATATTATATAGTTAATTATTTTTCAGTGAAAATTTATTTCTGGAGGTGCCCCAGAGTTTTGACTTTACAGGAAATTTTTATGTAGTAAGAAATTGCGTTGTTTCAAACAGTTCCTTCTTCCTTCTGTTCATCCAGAAGGAACAGACTGCCCCTTGGTCATAGAGTGTCATCAGAGGTGGGGTCTCCTCTATGTTACACAGAGCTCCATGTAGCCTAGAACACTGCAAGGCATGATAGTCATTCACTGGTGTCTCTTGCAACTTTTCTTTTCATGGAAAAAGCATATAGCTTTAACTCTCTGGGACCAGTTGGGTGATGGAACTCCTCAGCATCATCAGAAGAGTGTGGAGCTCTTCTACCAGCTGCACAACCTCGTTCCATCTTCCAGCATTTGTGAAGATGTTATTAGTCAGCAGCTGACTCACAGAGACAAGGCAAGTTGTTCATATATTTACTAAAAGATGAGTTAAGTATATAGTTCTAGAAATATATGTAGAAAAAGGACTTGTCCCCTCAGAGGAGGGTCTAAATAACTTCAATCCTGTAAAAATGTTGCCTTTTATAGTTTCAAATGTTATTTTAGCTCTGTGATGAGTCTCTGGTTTCATGCTAGAAAAAGGAGGTTTTTCAGCATTCAGCAACAGACTTATGTAGGAGACAACATCTCTTATCAAAAGTTATGTTCTGCTTCCCAATATATAAAACATGTGCTTAGCTTTTACTATTGTTAGAAGTTGTTCTTGTCGTGACAGGTATGTTATTTTTTTCCTCACCTAGAAATTTATTTCACATACAGGCTGCCAATTTGACATTTGAGTTGAGGCCTTTGTAGTGCTTTAAATTTTAGTTCTATGAACTGTTTTCACAGCCCCAGCAGAATGAGTGGTAGGGAATTACTTGCTTACACACTCTAGCAACACAAAGGTGTGACTTAAGTAGTAGTTGCCTTTTCCCTCTCCACCAGAGATGTCAGGTCAACGACAGTGAATGTGAGCCACTCTGTCAATCACTGCAGTTCACAGCTTGCCATGTTATTAAAATCGATGGGGATTTTTAGTTCCACTTATTAGGTGGGTCTGTGAACTGCTGTGACTGTGGATGTGGCGCTCACTCATTTCAGCCAACCTTCCTGTGAGAACAGTAATTTCTTACCCCTTCTCAGCATGAATTGCAAGGGCATATATGGAATCATCTATATGTGTTTGAGAATTGGTATTTTCGCTCTATTCAGCAGCTGTTAGAGCATTGTTTTGTGCAATTGTATATATTTTGCAGCAGTGTTGTGGGTTATTTTCCTCTGAAAACCATATTTTTCTGAATACAAAGTGGTGTTTGCTGTACTTTCTAGAATGCTGCTGTCTTTCTTGGTTTCTGGTTTTGGTATAGGATGGAGTTTTTACTTTGTTTTGTTTCAGTTTGTCTAATGTGATCTGTTTTGTGTCCTTTCTGTAACTTTTATAGTTTTTACTTAAAGTTTTCCTTATTATACCAGGTATTGGTTTTATTAGCTGCTGCAAAGCTTCTTAAGTTGTATGATGTAAATGAAGTCTGAAATTATGCCAGATTGTCACAATGGTTTTAAGTTTTTAGTTTTGTCTCATTTTGATGAAAGGTAAGTATACCAATTGCTCCTTCCCTATAACAATGTATTTCAAGAACAAACAAGTGAAAATCTTTGTCCTCTTCTATCTGCTTATCTAGTAATTTAGCTTAAGACCTTATTGTACTTGAAAGTAATTTTGGTGTTTTATTCAGTGTAATTGTCCTAATTGCTGTGCCTTTGTTCACCCCTACAACTGCTTAGTAGCTTCCTCATCTCCTGGGTAAAGCTGGTTTTATACCCTTGTTCAAATCATAGCGTGACATTTGCTGCTGTTTGCAGCCTTTCTGGAATAACTCTGCTTTGATCAGCCACAATGAAGAGATAGACATAAAAATTGTTACTGTAGAACATTTTCAGCATTAAATGCAAGAAGTTGGACTTTGATGGTCCTTGTGGGTCCCTTCCAACTCAGGATATTCTATGATTCTGTGAAATATTCTACATATTATTACTTATCATTAAAAGTCCTTTGGGTAGTAAACATGTCTATTTGTCCGATTAAAATTCAAAGTTCCAGAGCTAAATTTGAACTCTATCAGCAACATATCTAACTAGAAAATTCCTGTGTTTGTTTCTATCCAACTATTTTCATTCCTTTGTTGCCATGTATACTGCACCTAATCCCATAATTCTGAACACTGAATATAAACATTTTTCTTCTTTCTCTGTCTCATCTCATTGTTTCTTTATGCTTGAGTTTTCATATTGCAAAGCTTGCACATTTCGTTATGGTCTCTTTTAGTGCCAAGATAACCCCACTGAAAACAAAGCTGTGCAACTTGTGGAAGTAAAATAAGTATTGTTCAAGCTACCACACCAAGTATTTAAAACTTTTCAAGCTAGGCTTTGAAACTAGATCAGTTAAGATCAAGATGGAGGAGAAACCTTTCACAGTACTAAATTCTCACAGAGACCTGTTGCTGACTGTTACAGGTTTTAACATCAGAAAACCGTATTTCACGCATAGTTAAAAAACTTAATTTTAATTGTATTTGTATTGTAATTGTAATTTCTTTGTATGTTTTATGCTGCTGTATACTCTTTCTTTTTGCAGTTCCATCAGAAGTTGTTACATTCTGGTGGTTCTAACTTCTGCTTTGGTCCACAGAAAGTAAGAATGGAAGCTCATTCCAAGTTTGCAGTGCTGTGGCATCTCACCAGAGACCTTCATATTAACAAATCTTCTTCCTTTGGCCGTACCTTTGACAGGTTGGTGATTGCAAGTATGATTCAGTTGACATAATTTTGCTTCAAAATCTTTAACTGCATTATACTGGCAGCAGGGGGTGTTTTGAATTTTTTTTAAAATTATTTTTACTGCTTCTTCCAAGCAACCAGCAGTAGGACAAGAGGGCGCAGTCTTAAGCTGTGCCAGGGGAGGTTTAGATTAGACATCAGGAAGAGGTGCTTTACAGAGAGAGTAATTTGGCATTGGATTGGGCTGCCCAGGGAGGTGCTGGAGTTGCTGACCCTGGGGGGATTTAAGAAGAGGTTGGATGTGGCACTTAGTGCCATGGCCTAGTTGACAAAGAGTTAGTACAAAGGTTGGACTCAATGATCTCAGAGTCTTTTCCAACCTGGTTTGTTCTTGATTTTGTGAAACTGGAGAATTAGGGGAAATTTGAGAACAAGGAAGGACAAGAAATTAATTTGTGTTAGACAAAATTGTTTTCACAATGGTAATTTTATAAGCTGTAAATTTTTCTGGAAGCTATAAAGAGTGGGAAAGGAATGGTCACATGATTCATTGACTGTCACTATTGTGTATATGGAACTTAGTATCCGAGTTCTTGCTGTTAGTGAAGTGTTTTGATAAAAAACAGAAGCAAAAGAGAGAAATCAGCCCAGAAGTGAATTACATGAAGTAGAAAGTAACAGTAAAACTAAGAAAATTAAGAACAAAATGCAATCTTAATATGATGAAAACAGTGAAGAATGTACTGACATTAAAATTTTTCATATTTCAGATTAAAATGGGATTACTCTGTAAGGAGTATAAAACTTCTGCTAAATTCATTCTTTTTTCCGTTCTAGATCTTTGTTTATCATGCTGGACAGCCTCAATAGCTTGGATGGTTCTACATGGTCAGTTGGACAAGCCTGGTTAAATCAAGTGCTTCAAAGACATGATATTGCAAGAGTTCTTGAACCTTTGCTTCTACTGCTTCTCCATCCGAAAACTCAGCGAGTTTCTGTTCAGAGAGTACAGGCTGAATGTTACTGGACTAAAGCTCCCAATCACCCTGAAGAAGAAAATGAAAAGCAGTTCATGCAGAAGTTTAACTGTGCTGATGGTATGTACACAGGAAGACTGTGGGAAGTTCTTCCATTAATTTCTTTGTCTGTTGTTTACATGCAGCATTAAAAAATAGTAGAAATTTTTGAGGATCACTCGAAAAGCCAAGTTCTGGAATAGCTACTGCTTATATGTCCATTTGTGGGGTTTTTTTCTAAGTCAAGTTTGAGTGTGCCAAATGTATTGAAGTTTTATTGTTCTCAAGATCATACAGAAGTATTCTAATAAAGAGCATTTTCTTATGTCTTACTGAGCCTTGGCAGAACTTAAGAATATGGCTTGAAGCTTAAGCAAGAAATGAAATGCTTTTATGAGATATGACCACTGACTTGGGGCTGGCTGAAAACCTGCCAATAAGGTTTGAAGGTGTTTGCACACACTGTACAATTTTAGTCCCATATTACTAATTCTTTTTTTTTTTTAATGAAAACAAAAGCTGATAAGACTGGATAATATTTCATGGGAGAATTATGTTGTTTTGCAAAGGTGTGCTACTAAAATAATCTTGCTTTGTTTATGTGAATGTGTTGTTCGCATATTAATTTTTTTTTCTACTGTGCAATGGAAAGACACTATTATGTCTTTGTAATTTGAAGTCTCAACAGTAGTTTAAAATCTAAAATTTAATTCTAAATTCTTATTCTGAGGAACAAAATCTTATGCATATACATTTTTTTTGTGTTCTTTAAGCATTTTCCCATGTGCCTGTAAGCCAAGGACAACTTATTATACCAAAAGAAGGCAATGAAAAGCAACTGGCTATGGATGACATGGAGAACTTCAGCCTGACTGTCAACCCTTTGAGTGACAGGCTTTCCTTGCTAAGTACCAGCAGTGAGACCATACCAATGGTTATGTCTGATTTTGACCTTCCTGACCACCAAGTTGAAATACTTCAGAGTTCTGACTCAGGCTGTTCTCAGTCATCTACTGGAGACAATATCAGTTACGAAGTGGAAACAGAAAGCCTGAGTGCTCAAGATAGTTCTCAGACTTTGAAAGAAGACTCACCTGATGAAATTGTGCAACAAGTGGTTACAGATCTTATATGCAAAGTTGTAAGTGGTCTCGGAAAAGAGGCTGAACTTGAGGTTACTAAAGATAGTATGCATTCTGAGGATACTTCATGTAAATTCAGTCCTTTGGATAACTCCGTAGAGGTGACAAAAAATCATGATCAAAATATTGAAAGTAGTCAGAGTAGTTTGCTTAGTAATGACAGCTTGCAGCTGCTATCAGCCTCAACTGAGACTGGACTTGAGAGCTTAGGGGATGAAGTTTCAAGAAATAACTCTTCACCTTGTATTGCAGACAGCCAGCAATCCTTCTCTGATCTCACCCTTTCTTCCACTGAATCAAAGTCCAGAAAGCGAAGCCACGGTAGTATTCAGTTCAGCTTTAAAGGAAAGCTACCAGAAAAAATGTCAGAAAAAGAAACAATTGTTAAAGAGGCTGGTAAGCAACCAGGTGCAAAACCTAAGGTGAAAATAGCAAAAAAAAAAGATGAAGAGAAGAAGAAAGCACAAACAGAAAAGCTGAAGCAAACGAATGTCTTCTTTAGTGATGGTCTTGATTTAGAAAACTGGTACAGTTGTGGAGAAGGAGAAATTTCAGAAATAGAAAGTGATGTGGGGTCCCCAGGAATGCGAAAATCTCCTAACTTTAATATCCATCCATTGTATCAACATGTGCTGCTTTACCTCCAGCTGTATGACTCTTCAAGGACATTGTATGCTTTTTCTGCCATTAAAGCAATTCTGAAAACAAATCCCTCGGCTTTTGTAAGTGCCATCTCCACTACCAGTGTCAACAATGCATACACTCCTCAGCTTTCACTGCTCCAAAATCTTCTCGCCAGGCATCGAATATCTGTTATGGGCAAGGACTTCTATAGTCACATCCCAGTTGATTCTAACCATAACTTTCGGAGCTCTATGTACATAGAAATTCTTATTTCTTTGTGTTTGTACTACATGCGGAGCCACTATCCAACTCACGTGAAGGTAACCTCACAAGATCTCATAGGAAACCGCAATATGCAAATGATGAGTATAGAAATTCTGACCCTTCTCTTTGCTGAGTTGGCAAAAGTGATAGAAAGCTCTGCCAAGGGCTTTCCTAGTTTTATTTCAGACATGTTGTCCAAGTGCAAGGTTCAGAAAGTGATCCTGCATTGTCTGCTGTCGTCTATCTTCAGTGCACAGAAATGGCACAGTGAAAAGATAGCTGGAAAAAACATAGTAGCTGTAGAAGAAGGTTTGTCTGAAGACAGCCTTATAAATTTTTCTGAAGATGAATTTGACAATGGCAGTACTCTGCAGTCACAGCTTTTAAAAGTACTACAGCGGCTGATTGTGCTGGAACACAGAGTAATGACTGTGCCTGAAGAAAATGAAACGGGGTTTGACTTTGTCATGACGGACTTGGAGCACATCGGGCCCCAGCAGCCGATGACTTCTCTTCAGTATTTACATTCCCAGCCTATAACCTGCCAAGGCATGTTTCTCTGCGCAGTGATACGAGCTTTGCACCAGCACTGTGCCTGTAAAATGCATCCCCAGTGGATTGGCCTTATCACTTCTACGTTGCCTTACATGGGGAAAGTTCTTCAAAGGGTGGTTGTTTCAGTGACTCTTCAGCTCTGCAGGAACTTGGATAATTTAATTCATCAGTATAAATATGAAACAGGATTATCTGATAATAGGTATGTGTAGGTAGAGTTCTATAACCTTTTTAAGTACATTTGATTGGCTGTAATTACTTCATCATCAGATTAACGTGTTGGGTTTTTTTTTAATTAATCTTTTTTAGGCCTCTCTGGATGGCATCAGTCACTCCCCCAGATATGGTTCTTACTTTACTAGAAGGGATCACTACAATAATTCATTACTGCCTCCTGGATCCATCTACACAGTATCATCAGGTAAACTTATCTGGTTTCTGAGAGGTTCCTGTGCAGTACATTTCAAATTAAATACTGTTATTATATTAGCAATTATGAAGATCTGGGGGGGAAAAATACCAAATACATTGTTTTACCTAGAAATATATTTTTATTGGTAATACGCACATCTAAACAGAAAAACAGTTTTCTATGAATTATACTTTTAAGATTTGCTTACTTGTTTTGGGTTTTGGGGGTGGTTTTGTTACCCTGAAATAACTAACATATGAATTCCCTAACTTTCAGACCTCTAAAATGCCACTTTTTAAAGCTGCCTTTGTTTTGTGGAACTTCACAGACTTACCCTATCGATTTCTGTCTGGACTGTGTCTATCTTGCAATATGTCAAAATATTATCCTTTCATTCCTTCTGTATATTCACAATTTGTCTTTTAAGTAAAGCAATATTTTTAGATCTGGTAATCTGGGCATAGTCTCTGTTAAGAATTTGGCCCAGATTCTGTAGGAAGCTTGTGCCCTTTTGTCTCTGTAATCTTGGTTTTGCACTTTTTTCATCATTCTTATACCCCCTTGCCTTCCATTCATTTAAGAGTGACTGAAAAAGTGGTGTTGGTGTAAGTAAATAATTTTGCCTAGAGTATTAGTTACACTTAAAATTCTGAAATAATTGTTTTTCAAAGGAATAAGCAGATGATAGAAAATTGATTGCTGTAGACATGAGGCCTCACATGTTCAGAATACATGTGATATTGTACAACTGGGTCAAAAGATTTTTAACTGTTATTTTAATAGAGTCAAAACCTGTCCTGTTTTGTAAAAGAGTTAAGGTCGAAAGCTCCCATGTGAGTTAAGTCTTAGTTTACACTCTTAATTATGCTGGTTATGCACATATTTAATGCTCCTCTTCTCTCCCCTGAAAAACCACTAGCTTTTGGTTAATGTAGATCAGAAGCACTTGATTGAAGCACGCAATGGGATACTATCCATCCTGCATATGATCATGTCTTCTGTGACTTTGCTGTGGAGCATCCTGCACCTTGCAGATTCTTCAGAGAAAGCTACTGCTGCTGCTGCTGCATCCGTTACCACTATTAATCTTGGGTCAACCAAGGTCAGAATATCAGGGATAATATCATTTCAGTTGTTCATTAATACCTCTGTCAAAATAATTTCAATTCCATTCCCTTAAATCTACATTAGTTTTACTTACTTTGTTCTTATCGACTGACTCACCCCAAAAACAAGGCTTTTGTAAGTGGGTATTAAATCTGCTTTTGAGCTCAAGTGGATCAGTTCAAGAAACAATGTCTCACCTCTTTGTTTCCTGCAAATAAAGTGAAATCAATCCTGAAAAGATTTATACCTCAAAAGATATACAGTAGTAATGTAAAATCTTAACAAAAGAGAACTCTCCTCTTAAAACATCTAGTACTATATGAGTACACTTGTGAAATAGTTCCTTTATTCATTCAGTTCCCATACAGTGATGTCAGCACACAGGGAAATGTCATAGCACATATTGAGGTTGTGATCATAAAGAAGAATTTGAGGAGTCAAATAGGACTATACCAAGAATGCTGCCGCACCTTCTTATCAGTTTAAACTTATTGCATTTCATGGTATTAGGTAGGAAAACATCATTTAAATTTGAAATGTTTTAAAACAAGATTTCATAATTTAATTTGAATATTCTCAGATATTGTTTGTGATGATGCCATGTTACATCCTTTTCAACATGTGTCATTCAGGCTGAAGGAGTAAGACTCCATGTCTTTGCACAGACAGCATCCATGGTCATATTTGTGGTGCCCATAGCATTTCCTATTCACTGAAAGGACAGGGCCATATATTTCTTGATGTTCTATAACATTATGTATCTTCTGTGTAAAAGAAGATAAATTTTCGTACTCTGATTAAACATCAAATTTTCTGTACCTCCCAGCTTTCCTTTAATTAACCGAAATCTGTATTATTCAAAAGATCATTCAAAATTCAATGTGACCTGTGTATTTAAATGTCCAGTTTGAATTCAGCTTGTCTAGTGTAGTATAATTTTAATGAAAGTTAGTGATAGTTACCATCCAAATATGGCCTTGTAGCATAATTTGAGTTGCTTATCTAAATGAGTGTGTATTCTGCTTTCATGTTTCAGAATTTGAGGCAACAGATTCTGGAACTTTTGGGTCCAATTTCAATGAATCATGGTGTTCACTTCATGGCTGCCATTGCATTTGTATGGAATGAAAGGAGGCAAAACAAAAATACTTCTAGGACAAAGGTACGTTTACACTACAGTGGTCACTTCAAGTAGTGGTAATAGCTTTACTTGATTCACAGGTTCACAGGTTATTCCGAGTTGGAAGGGACCCACAGGATCATCTAGTCCAACTCCCAAGCAAACGCCCACCCATGGATGAGACCCACAAGCGTGGAACCACAGGCACCACGCTTCATCCATCCAAGCCTCCCATCATCTAGACCATGTCACTGAGCTCTTCATCGAGTCTTCTCTTAAACACCTCCAGTTCCCATAGCTGCTCCCCACAGGGCTTGTTCTCCAGTCCTTTCACCATCCTTGTCACCCTTCTCTGGACCCTCTCAAGCAGCTCAACATCCTTCTTAAACTGGGGAGCCCAGAACTGGACACAGTGCTCAAGATGTGGTCTGACCAGCGCCGAGTACAGGGGAAGGATAACTTCCCTAGTCCAACTGACCACACTGTTCCTGATGCAGGCCAGGATGCCATTGGCCCTCTTAGCCACCTGGGCACACTGTGGGCTCATGTTATGCTACAGAATCCCACCTGCCTTGGTTAAGAACTCACAAATTCCCTTTTACCCATGAATTCTACAAATAGGCACCAGAGAGGCTGGTGGTTCTTCAAATAACTCTTTGAACATGTAGATGCAGGTATGCAGCACGAAGAATAAAATTCAGACATTCCAGTGGAAAAAATACAATGTGAAAATTAAAAAATACAATATAATTTATTTTTTTTAATAGACAATATTTCTATTTCTAACTAGCAACTGTACTGTCAGGAAGCTGCCATTTTAGAATGGGATAATCTTCCTGAAATCTTCAGGAAAAATGTAAGCGATAACAAGTCTCTAGGTGAACTCTTAGTTACTATTATTTCAATCCCATGAGGCCAGCTGCCATCGCCATTGTCACATATTTGATTCTTTCAGGTTATACCTACAGCAGGTGAAGAACAACTTCTACTGGTCGAGCTGGTTCGCTCTATCAGTGTTATGAGAACAGAGACTGTTATACAAACAGTGAAAGAAGTTTTGAAGCAACCCCCAGCCATAGCAAAGGACAAGGTATGAAAACTATAGAGGTGCTATTGATTTGTTTAATGTGCTCTTAACGAAGCTTAGAACACTGGTGATACAGGGGCTTCATTCACAAAGTTGAGAAGCAAAGTGTGAACATTTTTGCAGTATCTAATAGGTGGAAGAACTTTTGGAAGGAAGTAGTACCTCCTTGAGTCATTGATGTTTACTGAACAACTCTAGAACCCTGTTTACTGTAGGGCCATAGTAAACACAGTACAAAATACTGTAAAAGACCTCTTGTTGTAGGGATAGGCTGCTTACATTAAGGAAACAGGTGCATGCCCTAGCATCAGGTTGATTTTTTTCTTCATGTGGGAAAGAGGGAATAAAATGAAAGGGGGGAAAGCAACTATAGAAATATGTCTGAGTGGACATTTGGAATATCGTAATGAATTAAGCTGTATATTCAGACAGTCAGATGTTAGTCTATTGCCAATTTTGCCTTGACAACAAAAAAGTCATTTTCTTCTTCCTGATGACACAGGTTTTGTATCTTTTTCTAGAAACATCTTTCACTGGAAGTCTGCATGTTGCAGTTTTTCTATGCGTATACTCAAAGGTAAGAAAAGGAGTTAAATTTTATTTCTGCCATCAAGAAGCAGATGGACAATTTGAATATTTTACATCTTTTTGTAATCTCTAGGATGAGAAATAGCCTGTATAATATAAATAGTGAAGAAATAATGATTTCGAATGGTAGATGTTGTAAAAAAAGTGGTTTGTTTTGTGAGTTTCCTAGTTTTACGTCACCCTTCTTTCACCAGCTAAAAATCCTGCAGGTAATCTGCCCCCTGCCCAAGGAAAGCTGGTCTTACTTGGATTGTAACTCATTGGCACCACTGCAGCCTTGGAATGAAAAGCATGTGTTTTGAGTATGCTGCTATTCTGTCTTCCTCTATTTCTTCACAACTTGATGTAGCCACCTAGTATTAAATGAAAAACCAAAGAATCTGTAAGAATGTTGATTCAGAATATCTGACGGGAGAACTGTGAGGTAGAAAGCAAATGGGGAAATACCTGAGGGAGATGGTCCTGTTTTCATCAACATTGCTGCTCTCTCTCTCATAGGATTCCAGTGACCAGCTTAGTAGACAGCTGGGCAGCACTGCTGCTTCTGTTAAAAGATTCCATCCAGGTCGGTCTGCCAGCTCCAGGACAGTTTCTCATACTTGGGTAAGTGCTGTTGATATTTGCAATTTCCAAATAAGCTCAAATGCAAGCATGTGAAATCATACTGAAGTGTTAGTGTTTTGAAATCTCTATCACTTGCTTTTGACTATTAGAGTTACTGCCTGAGTTCTGTTCTGAGTCTTGTGATATCATTTTCTTCTCTGAGGAACGGTTACATAAATTAAATTTTATATTATAATATGATATAAGCCATGATCTTACCTGACTGATTATTGGAGTGATTCTTGCTCTTTAAGCAGCAGGCATAAGTTTCTGTTTTTTCTTAGAAAATAACTAAATTGTCTATTTCTTCTATTTCACTAGAATAGGCTGCATTCTCAGCATGAAAACAGTTTGTGGAGTGTTAGAAATAAATTTGAATATGATTTTCTGTATAAAGCTTCAGGGAACATTTTCTTGAATATTTGGAATTTATCTTCCCTAGTAAATTGTCTCTAAAGAGACTTTTTTATATAGTCAAGTAAAACATGTTTGTGGTAAACTCTTACAATATGATAAAAATTAACTTAAGGAACTTGAAAGGCTGTTTTCTTGCATACAGAGAAGTAGCAATCACTGAAGGTTTAATAAATAATACTGTGCAAATAAATGTCTTCGAATTTGTCCTAACTCTTAAAATTACTGAATAATGTATTATGAGAAAGGAGTCCATATTTACTTCTATATTTTTCCAGTGTTCTTAATGAGTTCATCATGAAAAACCCAAGTCTGGAGAATAAGAAAGATCAAAGAGATCTCCAGGTAAGAAATTTGTTGTATGTGTCCTTTGAAAATATTGAGCAGTATCAATCATAGAATCATAGGATGGCTGGGGTTGGAAGGGACCTTAATGATCATCTACATTCCAGCACAGGAAGGATATCAACCTCTTGGAGCAGCAAGTCCAGAGGAGGGCCATCAAGTCAATTAGAAGGATGGGACACCTCTCTTATGATCAAAGGTTGGGGGAATTGGGTTTGTTCAGTCTGGAAAAGAGAAGGCTTCAGGGCCTTGTTGCAGCCTTCCAGTACCTGAAGGGAGCCTACAAGAAAGATAGAGGAGGACTACACTCGACCCTCTTTTATCGCGGTACCATGGGTCTGGTCCCCATCCCCCAATGCTGTGAAGCCCTCACGTTGTGTATATAGGCAGTTCATTAATATGCAATTTTGTCCTGTCGCCTCGCACCGCCACCCTCAGCCCTGTTGTGCTCCGGCGCTGATTCGGCACTGCCTTGCTGTGTGTCAGTGTTTGTGTCAGCGCCTCCTGCTGCCCGTGGCCACCCTGCACTGGGAAAAAGTCCTTTTCCTCTGAGCCAGGGACACTGGTCTTGGGTGCTGCCTGCACCACTGCCCCAGTGTCTCTCCTTGTGGGTAGAGCTGATCTCGCCATACTCAGAATAGACGTGGTGTCCAAGACTGGAGTCTAACCTGACTGTGTGTAAATGTTGCATAACTGTGTAAATCATTCCCAGGGGGATAGAGGAGGACCCGCTTGCCTCCAGGACCCCACAAGTGCATGTTTAAACAGAGCTTGCACTGCCCTCTGACCCCCCCGGGCCCCTTGTTGGCTGGGCCCCCCTCTCTCAGGTGGATGTAAGAGCAAGTGGCTGGCCATGCCTGGCCAGCTCATCACCATGGGAACAGCTCTGGGACAGTCAGTGGCCAAGCAGGCACTCTGAGGGTCCCACCTAAAATGTATAGTAGGAGTCTAATGCCCGGCTCAACGGCCAGCAGGGAATTCAAGCCTAACGTTCAAGTATGAAGCCAGCACTGTGCTTGTGAGTGGTTGCTTTGCGTCATTTCGCCTGCAAGTGGGGAGGGGACGAGCTGTGACAGTACCTGGGCAGCCTCCGGCACCCACCCGTCTCCTGTTTTCACGGAAACAATGCAATGCCAGGCCATCCCTGGGACACCAGCCCAGCCGTGCCGCTGCCGGGACTGACGGGGGCAAGCCCCACGCTGCAGCCAGCGGGAGTGGGGAGCCTCACTGTGAAAAGAAACACTTGCAGTATCCATCCCTCACCCCGTCGCCACCCCAGCCCCCGGGATGGGTGGTGCTGGTAGTGGCCAGTACAAACAACACATAAAAGATCATACAGCACTGGAATTTTGGTAGCTGGTTTGGCTCTCAGCAGTGCAAGTCTATCACTATTGGCCCAAATCTAGGATTGTAAGACCTGTCTCAGGTCCTACTCAACTGTTATTCTGCTCCAGCAGCACCCCTGATGCAGTGCTTCTCTAGATACTGATTTTTGTTTACATTTTTGTTTAAATTCACTGGGGGGGGCATTGGGAATGAGTTCTTGTCCTGGAGGCTGGGTCTGGGTCGAGGCGGAACCCCCTCCCGATGGGAGAGGGGCACTGTCCCGCTGGCCACATTCTTTCTTGGGCGGCGCTGCCTGGGCAGGCTGTGTGTGCCACTGCCAATCACCGCACAGATGGCAGCACCAGCAACTCCCGGTGGACACATGCCTGATATCAGAGCAGAGTTCCACCACTGCCCCAAGAACTCTCAACAAAACCAGCTTTTCCAGCGCTGGTGTGGGACGGGCAGGTGCAGCCGCACCTAGGTGCTCTGAGCAGTGAGTCCGGAACAGCACAGGCAGGCGCAGCCATGCCTGGGTGCTCCAAGCCGTGAGACCAGGGCGGGCTGGACGGGCACAGTTGCACTCAGGGTCTCCGAGCTGCAAGTCTGGCATGGCACGGGCCAGCAGAGCAGTGTGCCATCGGTCCATGCCATGACATGGAGGGGCTGGGCAAATTATCATATTCATGACTGTTTGTTTTGAATATTCATGAGTGTCAGTTCATGCAGGCAGAGCCATGAATGCCCCACAAAACAGACCTCCTCAATCATGGAAAAATCAAACCACAAAGAAGTGAATCCGTGAATGGGGAACCACGAAGTAGAGAGGGTTGACTGTATTTACAAGAGCATGTAGTGACAGGAAAAGGGGGAATGGCTTCAGACTGAGCGACTAGGTTTAAAATAGATGTTGTGGAAGAATTCTGTGCTGTGAGGGCGGTGGGGCGCTGGAACAGGTTACCCAGAGAAGTTGTGGTGCCCCGTCCAGGAGATGTTTAAGGCCAGGGTGGACAGAGCTTTGAGCAACCTGGAAAAATGTGTCCATATCCATGGCAGGGAGGTTGGAACCAGATGCTTGAACGTACTAGAATGATTTCATTTCAGTTTCGTAGACTAACTCTTTAATATATTCTCTTTATACTTATAATCTGTTGAAAAAGTTCTGATTTTTGGTGGAGTTATTAATTCTTGATAATATAAAACTTAAATAACAAGAAATAACAAAGCAATTCTATATTTGGTTTTATGGATTTTCTACATGTCAGGACAACAAAGTTCTTAAAATGCTTCGTTTTTTTTCTACCAGGATGTAACGCACAAGATAGTGGATGCCATTGGGGCAATTGCTGGTTCTTCCTTGGAACAAACTACTTGGCTAAGACGAAACTTGGAGGTTAAGCCTTCCCCCAAGATTATGGTTGATGGAAACAACTTAGAATCAGATGTTGAAGGTAGCTTCATTTTAATCTTTATTTGAAACAAAACATTGATTATCAGACTAAAATTAACAAAGAGGACAACTTTGCTATATTTGAATACATTGAAAATGCTTCTGTATTGTTCCAGCATTAGTATCTTATTCAGTGTATCTGGCAGAAGTTTGTGCATCTCCAAAGTATATATTTTTTTAAATGTGCTGTAAAGTAAATAATAGCTTGAGAAAACTAACTTTGGACTTTTCTTTTTATTATTATCTTCATTTAGATATGTTGTCTCCAGCAATGGAAACTTCTAATATAACTCCATCTGTGTACAGTGTCCATGCATTGACCTTACTTTCTGAGGTAAATATATCCTTGGATGTAATGAATACAGTTGAATAATAAATGTCCATATTGTGAGAAGCTTGGGGAAGGAGATTTGATGGGAAACACTGATGTGAATGGATTCTGGGTCCTGTCATATAAAAATCTATAAAACTTTGTTACTAACCCGACTCTAAAGATTCATTGAGCTGGATGAAGAAGAAAACCTGGCCTTTCAGATGTGTAGTATAGGAAACTTACAATGGCAAACTTTGTGTGTTAAATCTTATTTAAGTAGTGTATCTTATTTGCTGCTGAGAATAACTGTCAATCTTTGAATTTTTTCTTTGTTTGTAGCTTATTCTGTAGAATGCTTTTACCAGGAGCTTATGCTTCTGTGCTTTTACCTGAATTTCATTTAGAAATTATGGGATCTTTATACTCTGGATTTTGTACAGTACCTGAAATTTAATCACTTCAATCACAAATTTGAATGTTCAGTCAAGAACATTATATGAAAAACAAATGCTGAATAGTAGATAAAAAGCAATTTAAGAAAGCATGATAACATATCTTCCTCTCCTTTTATAGGTTTTGGCTCACCTCTTGGATATGGTTTTCTACAGTGATGAAAAAGAGAGGGTTATTCCTTTGCTTGTAAATATTATGCACTATGTTGTGCCCTACCTCCGTAATCACAGGTATCTTTAAGTTTTATTGAATTGATGTTCATCTCTACAACCAGTTGAAATTTGGAGGGTAACACTTAAGTTGAAACTGGCATAATAAGGATTAGATGTCTGTCAAACTTTCTATGAAGCAACAATTCAAAACTGGTTTATGTTGACTTTTTTTTTTAGTGCTCACAATGCATCCAGCTATCGAGCCTGTGTCCAGTTATTAAGCAGTCTTAGTGGATACCAGTATACAAGGAGAGCATGGAAAAAGGAAGCATTTGACCTCTTTATGGATTCCAGTTTCTTTCAGATGGATGCTTCATGTGTTAACCAGTAAGGCTCCCTTTTTCCTACTTATATCAATGCCCCTTACAAATTTTATGTATGCTGTTAACATGTGAACCAGAATATCTCTGTTGTGAGAAATATTCTGTGGTTTAGATTACCACATGAAACGTGAAATTTGCTTATATAGGTCTATACACATATCTATTTTAAAAAGAATGATCTTAAAATTGAAAAAAGTATTTTTTCTCTGAGGAAAAAGTGGTTAGCATTTTGTGGAATCAGAATGGTTTGCATTGGAAGAGACCCTAAAGATCATCAAATTCCAAATCCCCTGCCGTGGGCAGGGACACCTTCCCCTAGACCAGGTTACTTAGAACCCCAATCCAGCCTGGCCTTGAGCACTTGCAGGGATGGGACATCCACAGCTTCACTGGGCGTCTCTGTTCCAGGGCCTCACGACTCTCACAGTAGAGATTTTTTTTGTATGTATCTAATCTAAATCTGACTTCTTTCAGTTTAGAGGTGTTCCTCCTTGTCCCATCACTCTGCCCTTTTAAGAGGCCCCTTTCTAGCCTTTTTGTAGGCCCCCTTTAGGCACTGGTAGGTGCTATAATGTCTTCCTGGAGCCTTCTCTTCTCCAGGCTTAACCACCATGCAGCACTACAGGCGGGGAACAGAGTGGCTGGTGAGCAACCAGACAGAAAGGGATCTGTAGGTACAGATCGACAGGAAACTGAACAGGAGCCAGCAGTGTGCCCAGGTGGCCAAGAAGGCCAATGGCATCCTGGCCTGCATCAGGAATAGTGTGGCCAGTAGGACCAGGGAAGTGATTCTTCCCCTCCATTTCCCACCCAGCCGGTACTTTTGCTTGAAATTGCTCTAATCCTTGTGCAGGACCTTGCACTTAGTCTGGTTGAATTTGATGGGGTTCACATCTCAAGCTTGCTAAGGTCCCTCTGGATGCCCTCTCTTATCCCCTTTGACAAGGGGGTTCAAGAAATACAGTTTCAGGTCAAATAGCACCAAGTAATTGGTACCTGTGAAGCAGAGAGTTGGGATTGGAAGTCGTAGCCTGAATTAAGAGTACAGAAAGCTTTGTAAATATTCCTGAAATTTTGGGCTTTGTTCTTGCTTTTCTGATTTATGTACAATCTTCTTCTTTTAGTTGGAGAGCTATTATGGATAATTTGATGACACATGACAAAACCACCTTCAGAGATTTGATGAGTAAGTATTTATTGATGTAGTAGTTACTTTTTTACAATGTAAATGCTAAATAAATGGGAAAACAATATCTTGAAGAAAACATTTGTCCAACATTTATTCCAGTTTGTCTGATTTATTCAATGTTTTTCATGTTTTCTTTGGCTATTCATTTCTGTATATCCATAAATAAGGTAATGAAGTGAGAATTTGAGACCATCCTGTCACACAGTGAATTTTCCCTATGTTGCAAAGTTGATTAAACAAAGTGGGTGGGGGTAGTTTTGAGGTTGTTTGTATTTTGTTCCAATGGGGTTTTGGTTTGGTTTTTTAAAGATCTGACACTAACTCTGCTTAAGAAAAAAATGATTCTGCATATTTGAAACTTCTGAGCATATACATACCAATTTTGTTTTTAAAAATGGCTAAACTTCCTCTCAAAAGCTCCTAAACCCAGCTGTGTGTGTACTTACAAGTCTTCTTTAAACATGTATTTTAAATCCCTGTGGTTAAAAATACAAATTGCAGAACATGCATCTTCTTAACATCTGCTTTGGAACTCCATTAATGCAAAGAAAGTAAGAATTACTTTTGCCTTAAAGTGAAACAAAAGGGCGTTTTTCAAGTTGTTCTCTGCACTTTGCCTTGTCTCCTTCAGCACGAGTGGCTGTGGCTCAGAGCAGTTCACTCAACCTGTTTGCCAATCGGGAAGTGGAGCTGGAGCAGCGCGCGATGCTCCTCAAGAGACTCGCCTTTGCGATTTTTAGCAGCGAGATAGACCAATACCAGAAATACCTTCCAGACATACAAGGTCAGTAAAAATGTATCATTTAGTGGACTTCTGGACTCTGCTTTTAACCTTGGAATGTTTGTATGACAGGGAAGTTTCAGGTAAACTTGTCCCCTGGAATACCAGTGTGTGGTACTGTTTCAATGGCTGGAACAGTTTCTGCAGATTTTGGATAAAATGTTTTCAGCCTTAAACGACTACAAGCTATGCAGACTTTGTGATTACCAGTTGACTTTTGTTCAGATTATTTTACTGATCTGTCATTTTATACCTTGATCAATATCCTTGGATACCTGCATCATGTGTTTTGACATGAAGGTCTGAGGTATAAATGCTTGTCAGTTGGGGAAAACCAGAAAAGCTGACCTTGAAATTTTCAGTTCTTGACTTCTCTTGTTGCTTTTTTCTGCTGTTCTATTTGTGTCCTATTCATCACTGAAGTTTTATCTCCTATGGTGACCTTTTACCTTAAGTGATTGGGAATGGAAACTGGTTGGATTTATTTTAAAATGATGCAAATAGTTACAGCAGCAGCTTCTAGATAGATCATCTTTTTGTGGCACCAAGGTGGAAACTTTGGTCTTTTCTTCTATATGGAATATCAATTGCATCATCGTTCTTGTTTCATTTGTTCCAAGATCTATTTTTTTTCAAATTGTTTAGGGTTTTTTTCTTGGTTGTTTGTTGGTTTTTTTTAATTCTCAGTAAAGCCACTAGGTGAGATTACTATGTTCATGGTATCTTGTGATTTTACTGCTCTGTACAACAATATGCATGTATGTTGGTTTGGCTGAAAAATTTCTTTATGTATGGCCTTAAGCTACGCCAGGGGAGGTTTAGACTGAATGTTCGGAAGAGGTTTTTCACAGAGTGATCGCTCATTGGAATGGTCTGCCCAGGGAGGTGGTGGAGTCGCCATCCCTGGAGGTGTTTAAGAGTAGGCTGAATGAGGCAATTAGTGCCATGGTTTAGACAATGAGTTGGTGTTGGGTTACAGGTTGGACTTGATGATCTCCAAGGTCTCTTCCAACCTTGCTAATACTGTGATACTGTGATACTTCTGTATATGCTGAATACTTAGAGGTGATTATAGTTAAATAAGACTGTATTGTCCATGTGTAATCTCCCATGTATTATGATGGTGCAGCCTTTTCATAATAATAATAATAATGATGATGATGCATCCTAGCAGTTCAGGCTGTTGTTGTATTGTTTGGAATCTGAGTTTCTTTTGTCATGGGGGAAACTCTGCATAACATGAGCAAAGCTCCCAGATGCACTATTACATTTACATGGAGAACTTAATCAAAATAGACAACTGGAATATTTTGAGGTTTCTCTCTTTTGTTTCTTGCTTGGTGAATTCTTTTTTTATATTGATAGAATAAAACTAGTAAAGTATACTAAACCAGTAACATGGCAGATACTTAAAAGACAGTTATTAAAAGTTGAGAGTAAATGAGAGAAAGAGAAAATTCTCTTTGGAATTATTCTGAACTGAGGAATCCTTCTTGGCTTTTTGTTTCAGAAAGGCTGGTAGAAAGTCTCCGGTTGCCACAGGTGCCCACCCTTCATTCCCAAGTGTTCCTGTTTTTCAGAGTATTGCTTTTAAGAATGTCTCCACAGCACCTTACCTCACTTTGGCCAACCATGATCACTGAATTGGTGAGTTGCAGTTGGCATTCATTATTTGAAAGACTGGTGGATATCTGAGACACAGCCTCACTCCTCCTCAATATTTTTAAGAAAATGTCTTCTAGAGATTTCGCATGTAAATATACAATGGACATAAATTAAAAGCTGAGTTATTTTCATAGTCCTGATGTTTGCTTTTTGCAAACTGAGTACCACAAATCCAAGCAGTTGAAAAGGGGAAAAGCTATATGAAGTATTTTAAAGATCAAGTGTATTGCTTTAGTAATAGATGCATGTAATTTTAAGTCTGTCAACAGTGTAAATACCAGAAAAAAAAATCTGCTTAGTGTGGCCTTCAAATTTCTGTGCTGGCCTTTACACAAGTTAGCACAGTCTTGGAAGTACTTTCAGTCAACAGGACTGTGCTGCTTCTGGGAATTCTCACCTGAGCTTGACTGTTCCATTACATGCTTCTTCATTCTGATCTCCTTTAGGTCTTGCTCTCTTTCTAAGTAGTGGAGGAGATTAGCCTTTCAGAGCTTTCCTGGCTGTAAAAGAAGCAGTTTCTTATGGCACTCATGCTACTCAAACTGTATATAAGAGGTGAAGCAACTTTAGCGTGGCAGTGTCCACTCATAGCTCAGGGGGTTATTTCTTCATCCAGGAAAGGAAATAACGCTTCAAACAGTTTGTCACAATCCATTAACATATGGTATTAAAATGTGGCATTTGATCTTCAGGTGCAAGTGTTTTTGCTGATGGAACAAGAGCTCACTGCAGATGAAGACATTTCCAGGTAAACTTAAGAAAGTGCTGCTTGTTTAATGTTATAATAGTCCCTTTGACATGCTGATGAGTTGAACCATTCTTTAGAATAATTGGTCTTAGAAAGAGTTTTTGAGCTTAAATGGGAAGGACAAGTAAAGGGTATTTCAGTCTGATTGCAATACCAGGGACATACTGTTCAGGACAAAACAAAAGTCCCACTGTCTAATTGCTCATAAGTCACTAAGGTAAATTACACAATACAAGTGTGTGAGTTCCTACAGTGTCTTCATGGCTAAAATGTCTCTGCTACTGCAATTAAGTTATTCATGGCAGGACTTTATACTTTTTCTGTATCATACGCTTTTTCTAAATAAAACTGATGCTTTTTTTTGTCTAAAAAAGGTATTTTATTCTAATACTAGGAAGACATAAAAGAGAGGTAGATAATTTTTCTTGTTTCATTGTCCATTTTTATCCCATCTACCTTCTGCACAGTGTGATCCAAGTTCAGTCAATGGTAGCAGCCCAGGCAAATTTCTCAAACGAACCAGATTTATTTGCCCAAGTCTTGTTCACTTTTTTCATAGAGTCTGTTTGCTGATTTGAAGAACATTTCCCTCAAATACAGTAGTATTGACATGACTGACAAATTTAAACTTTCTCTTAATTTGCATGTCTGATGAGAATAAGATACAATGCAACACATTTATTATACTGTAACTTTTTATCACATATATACATATGCGTACAGAACTCCACCCGTAGTAGCACAAACTTCAGTGTTCATGTTTGATTTATCAACTCAGCTGGTAAATAGAGTTGTGTGTTTGTAAAGCCAAGCAAGAAAGGTAAAGTTTTCATTGTGGCAGAAGGTTGCTATGACTCACCTGCCTGCTTTGAATTGTTTTAGAACTTCTGGCCCATCTGTTGCTGGTCTGGAGACAACTTACACAGGTGGCAATGGTTTCTCCACATCCTACAACAGCCAGAGGTGGCTGAACCTGTATTTGTCTGCTTGTAAATTTCTGGACTTGGCCCTAGCATTACCATCGGAAAACCTTCCTCAATTTCAGATGTAAGTAGAAGACACTGTCAACTAAGTACATTCATACCTCCAAATTCGTGGATTACGGGTCTCCTGGGGGTCCTGCAAATCACCCAATCCACAAATATTATTTGTGAGGGGAAAAAACCATGAATACACGAACCCAGAAGCTCCGCGAATACTATTTGTGGGGAAAAAAATACACGAATGCGTAAATATGTGAATCCGGAAGCGCGAATGCCTCATGGTTTTTTCTTGGTCAGTGACACTTACATGTGCAGCCTGCTTCCTCCATGCCTCTGCAATCCAGTTCCATTGGAAAAAAAGAATGCAAATGGAATATGCTGAAGACCTTGGAAATCAGAGACCACCAAGGACAAAAGAAAGCATCTTTTCTCTTCCTTTACACTGCACAGTGGTGACTGAGAGAGAGCTGCTGCCCTAGCACAGCTCTAGAGATGTTTGTCACCTCTGGTGTTTAAAAGACACTCGTGTGGGTTAGAGGATAGAAGGCCTTGCACACACTGTTTATGCCCTATAGTATTTATAAATCTAAAGTTGAAGGTAGTAGGATGGCAACAGGTTAGGTTAGGTTAGGTAACAGGTTTGACTAGATTAGATTAGGTAATAGGTGATGGGTTGGACTTGATGATCTCTAAGGTCTTTTCCAACCTTACTGATTCTGTGATTCTGTGATTTCTGTGATTCCTTCATTTATTTTATTTTCTGGAGATTTGGCTTATAATTCTTGTCACATTCTCAAAGCTGTCCTAATCCCTGCGATTAGCCAACCTAGTTTTATTTAGGACATTACCATGCATTTCTGGAAAGACAATAGTCATGCCGAATCATACTGGTTTTTATGTAGTTCTCAAGGGGCTTGGACTGAAGTTTTAAAGACAGAAACTTTGGTTTCCTTTATATTTATAACACAAGTAGCAGTTCCTGCAGTACAGCAAGTGATAGATAACAGAGTGGTCCACATGGTCTCTCTGGCCTATGAATAGGTGAAATAAATGAGTTTTAGTTATGAACATAGTCTATTGAGAACATTTTGTGTGTATGCATTGCAAACATGCATCAAAATTTAAGTAACATGTATTTTATAATTCAGAACTGCTTTCAGTGCTCTTGCACACAATGAGAATGTGAACACTACTCGTTTTAGCTTCTCTACCTTTTCTTGCTCTTGGCATCCTTAAATAAGAAACTCTAAAGGAGAAAGGCACGGCTGTGTTACCTCCTGCTTTTCAGAATGTGCTTTCTCATTCTTTCTTGTCAAAGACTAATGTTTCCTTGAGCGGTTTGATTTAGTTTTTTTCCCCCTCTTCTTGTCTGATACTTCACAAGATTTCCTCATCTGCTCATATTTTCAGATTCAGCAGAAGAGCCTGCATGTCCAGTAAGGATAATGCCTGCTTGTGTTATCTCATGACAGGTATCGTTGGGCTTTTATTCCAGAAGCATCAGATGATTCAGGCTTGGAAGTACGAAGGCAAGGTACACATCAGAGGGAATTCAAACCGTATGTGGTGCGTCTGGCAAAACTGCTGCGAAAAAAGGCAAAGGTATGTTGCTTTCTTCCAGTTTTGCTTTTCGTGAAAGGGTTTCCTGTGCAGTAACTCACACCACTGTTTCTGTTTGGGTATTTGACTTTTTTTAAACAATGAAGAAGGGAAAGGACTTTATCTGCTTTGGGAGATTCTCACTGAAGTAATCTCAAGTCAGCATCAGGTAAAAACCACATGTAGGTATAGAAAACAATAAAACCCAAAAGTAGCATTAGGGTTGTCATGTTATTGCATGAGGTATATTAAAACCCCAGTTTGGGTGAGGCAGAGGCCTAATCTGCTCATGAAGGTGATTGAAACTGGCCAAGCTTTGTCCCAGGGAGATTTCTTCTGCTGCCGCAAAGTAAGAATATTCCTGGCAGATGCTTTGCTGCTTCTGCTGTAAGGACAAAGGCCCCATGGGCAGGCACTTCACTAGCAAAGGTTGCTGGATGGGCCAGGGACACAAGGAGGAAGTGCAAATCCACATGGGAGAAAGCTTTGAAGTTTTATTCTTAGGGTTTCCCTCTAAATAGATGGCATTAAAATCCACTTCAGTACAGTGATGAGTGTCCCTGCCTCTCACGTGGGAGACCAGGGGTTTGATTCCCGCCAGGGAGGCAGTGGTGCCGTTTAAGAGTTGGACTCAATGATCCTTGTGGGTCCCTTCCAACTCAGAATATTCTGTGATTCATTGTCAGGGCTATAACACTGTAGCTTCCTGTAGCTGCTGCCTTTAGAGACTCCAATCACAGAATTACAGAATCAGTAAGGTTGGAAAAGACCTTAGAGATCATCACGTCCAACCTATCACCTATGGACTAGATGATCCTTGTGGGTCCCTTCCAACTCATAATTTTCTGTGATTCTGTGATTCTGTAATCTAGTCAAACCTGTTACCTAACCTAACCTAACCTGTTGCCATCCTACTACCAACACACCATCCTACCTATAACACACTACCCTAATATCTAGGTCATGTCACCAAGTACATCATCCAACCTTTTCTTAAAGACCTCTAGGGACGGTGACTCCACCACCTCCCTGGGCAATGAGTGTTTTCACTGAGTAAAGGAACTACTGAGATACATAACATGAGGCTACATAACACTGAGGGATAACTTGTTGCAGGAAGATCTGAACTATTCAAGGCAGGCTCACAACTATATGGGATAAAACAAGTATCTGAAGCATATCTGCATTCTTTGTTTTATCGTTTTTGAACCATGAAGGGGAGATTAAATTTCTTTCACGTATATCTGTTAGAAAGTTGTCACACTCCAAGTGATCTGTGCAGGAATTATAAAGCACATATGATGTATAAGATATGCATGCTGTTGGTAAGTACTGTATGTTGAGATAGTTTTTTGAAGTAAGAACTTCCACAATATGCTTCAAGAACATAGAAAGCTTCCTGGAATTTCTGGAACCCCCTAGTCATGGCAGCAGTTTCGCACTGAACCATCATATGATGATGAGATAAACATGAAGTAATGAATATTGACTTCAGGCCATTTCTACTTTATGCAGAGGAGAACACTGTTGCTTATATCTGTGGGGTTTTCTTAGAAAATAACTGCTTGTGAGCAAAATGGAGTAGTACCTTTCAGGGTATTCTGAGTAATGCTTAGATTCCTGTAGTATGGTGTTGCTCAGACTATCTGACATGCTTAAAAATCTGGAAATAAACAGAAGAATAAACTGGCAGTGTTGTTTCTGTCTAACAGTGTCTTGACCACACTAGCTAGAGTCTGCCATTTCTGCATCATGGACTCATTTGGGTGGGTGATTTTTCCAGCACCCAACCAAGCAACTACACGGCCTTCATGGCAAAGTATTATTTTCATATATGAAATGCAGTCTGAAAGTTCTCCTCTTTCCTTCCACAGGACAAACAGGAGGACTTTAAGACGGTGGTTTTGGAGGGAATGGAGATGGCCAAGCATCAGGTGAGGGTGGCCTTTGATGCTTGAGTTGTGAAACAAGCTCGCCATAATAATACCATGACCTCAAGACCCAGGGCACTATTTAGTGTTCTGTAAAAATGGAGAGAAATTAGATTTGTTATAGAAAAAAGCTGAGATTTTTGAGGTCAAAGAATTATAAGGACTCTTAATTTTATAGGTAACTTTTTTAAAGTTGATTGCCTATATGAAATAGATTGCGAAAAGCTAACGTTAGTTCTAAGAATTATGATTGCAATTCATTAAAAACTAAATTGTAAAATAATTTTTGTCAAACATCAGGTATGAAACACAAAATTTCTAATTGGTCTCTGTCAAATTAACTGTTGTTTTAAGTATCTGTGGAATTAGTGGTGTTTGCTTAGCAGATACGGCCGTGAGGAAATGGGTTAGATGGGTTGTGTTTCATTGCTCAGAGTTAGTGTTTGCACAAGCACCCTGCTATGTAACACTGACACTTCGTGTGTGCTGGAGACAGTCTGTGCTCACTGATGGGTAATGCTAAGCACAGTACAAAACCAGTACAGAGAAGTTTTTCTTCTCTGAATCCAATGTCAGGTTTTTAAAGGAGAAACTCTAGTGGCTTCATTAAAAGAAGTTCATCAACAGCTCCTCTGTTGGAAGTTCAGTCTTCCCTTTGTTCTGGTTCAGTGTGAGCCTTTCTTTTCTGGAGACTTGTAAAGCTGGGATAGTGAGCTCCTGTGGCAGGGAGCTAAACCATCGGATTAAATATACTCAATTTGAATTTTACCTAATTGGGTTTTGTGAAACAAGTGCCATGTAGGCTCCTAAACTGAAGTACAGTGAACTCCCACCTCTTTGTAGTTTTGCTCTTTGCGGGTTCAATTAATCACAGGGGGGGTTTCCGTGATAATTCACCTCTGAGCATGCTCAGAGTCAGCCATGCAGATAGGCAGCTCATGAATATGTAAATAAGCCCCGCCAGCCACCCCACCCCTGCAGCCCCTGAGCGCTGGGGGGTGTTCCTGGGACCACCCCACGGAGGTCCCTCCAGGCCCAGGCTCTCCCTGCCCACAGCCGCAAGGCTGCAGCTCCCAATGACAGTGGTGTTTTCACTCAGTGCTGTGTGAACCTTAAGGCTGAGCTGGCCCCGTCCCTCCCGGACCCCGCTGGTCATGGAAGAGCCCCATTGGACCCCACACCTCCAGCTGGCGCTGGGGCGAGAAAGTTTGTGGGCCCCTGCGGTGGGGGTCCCGGGGGCCACTGCTCTTGCCCCCATGGCCCTGGGGGCCCACACTCCCTCCACACGTGGCTGCACAGTGTCTCTCACTGCCATGGCAACCCCAGCCTGCACACCATGTTTATACACTGTTGAGTTGACTTTAAACACATGCACACCAGGAACCAACAACCCAGATAAGCCCCGGCATGGACACACTGGGGAATAAACAGTGCCAGAAGACTCAGTTCCATCTAGGGGGGGTGGTCACCGCCTCTGGGGCTCCCGGCTATAGTAATATGCCAGCTCCCATGGGGTTTCTGGGCTCAGTACGGTACAGTGGCAGCGGGGGCAAAAGGTGGGAATCCTGGGACTGGATTCCTGGATGGGAATGGGCAGAGGCCATTCCCTTCAGTCTCCTGAGCCAGCACAGGGTGGTCCCGGGAAGGCCACGCAGCACACTGGGGCTGTGGGGGTGGGGTGGGGCTTAATTGCATATTCATGAGCAGCTTATCTTCATGGATCGCGGGCTTCACAGGTGGGGAGGAGACCTGATGCTCCGCAAAAGTTGGGCGTTCACTGTAGTTGCTTCATTTAAAGGGTAAAACCTGTATTTTGCTTAAGTATCATCTCCTGAAGGAAATGTTTGCTCTGCAGTCAGTAATCCTTACCTTGCACTCTGCTTCCAGTGCTGTTCTTTCTCCTTCATTCTCCTTTCATTACCAAGCCTGTTCTGCACAAGCTCTGCGACCTGCAGGGGTCTCGGATCCCACCTCGGCCACAGGCACTGCCCTGGCAGTGGGAAAGAGATGCTGGTCAGGGGTAGATAGGAGCTGGCTCTCCTTGGTGGCACCTTTGTGCTTTTTTTCTCTTCCTCACAGGATAAAATTCAGTATTGCTGGAACTCTACTTCATGGTAGAAGCTCTCCTGTACTCATTTGTCAGTAACAGTACAAACAAGGTCTTTCTAGAGGTGATAGTACCTTATTGTCTTGATTTGAATATGTTTTTTGACTCAGAAAAAGGAAATTAATGAAGACGATCATATAGGAACCTGGAGATTGGTTCTTAGGTATTTCAGTATGCAGATACGTATTTAAAGCAATCCTAAACCATGTTACAGCAGTGTCTGACACTGCCAGTGAGCATCTGGAATGTAACTGCTGCCTTCACTTGTGGGGTTCCTGAAATTCTTTCCCTTGAAATTCCCCCCAGGAAGTGGAAGGAGTGTAACTGAGAACTTTTGAGAACACACAATGAGTAACTGAACCATTTTCTTTTGAGGACAACTTCACATGTTTCTCAGAACCTCAGTGTGTGTTACTTCTTGTACATTAAAAACAGCATTGCTTTTGCTCGTCCTGAAAACTCTGAACTCAGGCTGCAAAGTGAAAATGCTTCATATCTATTTTAACTTCCTCTGAGGTTTATCACTGATGCTGGCAGTAGGGTGAAGTGTGAGTGTCACCAGAGAGGACCTTGCTTTGGAAGGCAGCTGAAGTAGCTCACAAGCTCCAAAGCAGCTGCAATGCTGGCTGTCACCAGCTCAGGCCATGTGTGTTATTCCATGAGGTGCTGCACCAGGAACAGCTCTGCAGGGCAGCAGGGTGGGACAGCCCTGGCCTGAAGCATTGGACTTAAATGCCCAGTGCAGCTTTCCTTTGTTAGCACTGACTGACTGGCTACCACCTGTACACTCGCAGTCATGGCCTCTGCAGGGCATGGTAAGGAGGAGCAAGGGATCTGCTTCAGAAGCTGTGCTCCAGCATATGTGTGCTTTGTCGATAGGACAAATATTTTTGGACTATAGAAAAATACTTTATTACACATTACTCTTTTACTTTTACCTATGCTTGTTCTGGTTTGTCCTGTATTATTTGCCATGTCTGTGTATTCACAGAAAAACCCGGAGGAGGATGGCTCGGGGAAAACCCTAAGCTGGGAACCAGGTCACTTGCTTTTAACCATCTACACTGTTCGCAGCATTGAGCAGCTTTTGCCTTTCTTCAATGTACTCAGCCAAGTTTTTAACAGCAAAGTCACAAGCAGATGTGTTGGACACTCAGGGAGCCCCATCCTATACCCCAACTGTTTTCCAAGTAAGGACATAAAAATGGAGAATCTCAAGACCTTCTCCAGCAAAGCAAGACAGAAGATAGAAGAAATGGTTGAGAAGGATTTTCTTGAAGGTGTCATAAAATCATGAACCACAGTGGTACTATATGAAGTGTAACTATTTAAATGAAATACTGTATCTTTCCCAGTTGTATAGTATTCTTTTCTTACTTTGTATGTAATGAAATACTTAATGTTGTATTTAAGTTAAATATTTGTAAATAAGAGCAAAGTTCTGGATGTGGCCTGAATCAAGTTTAAATATTGGTGGCTCATATTGATTATGGTGCCTACTATTTACAGTAAATGTTTTGTTGTCTTAAGTTCTGTCTTTAAAAAAAAAACCTAAAAAAAAATACAAGGTGCACATTTTTTCAATTTGGTTCCAGTTTATTTTTGTCTTTTTTTTATTTTATTGAAAATTGTGCTTATTTAATAATGTGAAAAATCCCCTTATGTCAGGAGCTAATACAGGACTACAGTGAACAATGTCAGAGGTAGACATCCTGAACTGAAGTATGCCAAGGAGGATACCTGTTTGTTGAAAACACTGCATCCTGTTGGCCTAGCCCCTTCATGGTGCTGGAGAGCAGTAAGGGCCACAGAAGACAAACTTGTCTCTGTTCCTTCGCTCTTAAGTGTGATTGTAAGGACTATTAATGCAAATCAGTTTCTAATTAATTTCATGAAGTATCTAAGGAAAACAATATTGCAATAATAGGTTATTATTTGCAAATATTCTTTATTTATTATATTGCTTCCCCCTAAAACTGAGGTGAACTGCATCTCAAGACTAGTGACAGCCTGTGCCTTACAGAGTTTCCTCCCAGATGGCTGGGCTGCTGTGAGCTCGTCATGCAGCTACGGCCAGCGCTCTGAGGGTGCAGGAGTTGGATTTCAGGCAGGATGTGACAATGAACTAAGCTGGGAGGGGGCAGAATTCCTTCTAGGCATGGCCATGGCCTGTCAACAAGTTAGACAAACATGGTGAGGGGGATCACTCAGCAGCAAGAGCATCTCATTAAGAGGTAAGTTGCTAAAGGAGGTATAGAATAAGCAGAATCATGTTGTGATCCATCCTTGCTGCTTCAAGGAGGGGTTGTGTATGTGCACACTAGCACACAGTAAAAAAAAAAGTAACAGTGAAAGATAAGTGAAGTTGTGTACTTGAACAAATGATACAGCAGCTGGGGTGGTGCTCCTTATATAAGCTGGGGTGGTGCTCCTTTTCCACCAGCGAGGTGGTAAACGGCCAGGCTCACTTCATGGGCGAGGGCATCTGCATTCTCCTGTGGAATATTGGAAAACTTAGTTATGCTGCCATCAGCATGAGAAAGTTAGAGCAAATATGTGATATTAAGGCAAGCATTTTCCTGCAAATGCTGTGTTCCTTATATTGCTCCATCAGCCTGTGGTATCTTCTGCCACTGCCATCATGCTGGGAGGGAGAAGCAGGCAGGAGCAGGTGGAAGGAGGAAAGCAGGACTGCTGCTTTTGCTGTCAATTTTAAGTTCAGATGTGGACTAACTTAACAGCAGCCAATTTATTTTTTTTTTACCTCTTATGAAATTGTGCAGTTAGTGACTGCTTTGGTAACTTTCTTCTTAATCCTAAGCTCTCAGAAGGCTGATTGTCTCTTCAAAATCATCTAGTGTCAAATTTGCCTTTATAATACTTTTATTTTCCTTTCAAAGATAAACATTGAGAACATGAAACATTACTTTTCTAAATAAAAAGAAAATCCAAAGAGACTTTTTGTGCTAAGTCTTTTTTCCAAATTTACCTTTTAAGTGTGATTAAATGATGAGTATGTAACCATACTTCCTCTGTCACCCCATGCTCAGCAGATGAACATAACCAAGCCCACCTCATATACAAGTTGTTCAAGCTCTGACCTGTGTGTCTGCTTCAGCGTATATTCTGACTACATCCTCTGTTCCTGATGGACGGACAAACGCTCGTGACAATTTGTACTTCTTCACAAGGGCATCAATTTTCTCCTGTAGTCCCGGAGGTGTTACCGCACGCCTTTCTGCGTCTGTTGTGTCAATAACGCGCCTGTCTGCGACCTGCGGCATCAGAAACACTCTGTGTCATGGGTAACACAAGTTCAGGTTTTGATGTGTTGGGCTGCCTGAAGAAGAGTTCAGTTCTGCTCAAGCTCTTTTTCTGAATATTGGAGAGGACAGAGAAGGAGTTTGAACATTCAAGTTATGGCTCAGTATGAAAATTCCAGCTGCCCAGAAGGTAGGGGTCTTAGAAAAATAGGATTTCAAAAAATCTTTTTTGAAAGTATTTTGAAAATAGGATTTTCAAAAAATAGGATTTTTCTAATTTGAAAGTTAAGAAGGCAACTCTAAGTTAATATTCAAAGACTTTTGGTCAGATTTTTCCATTTAATGTAGTTGGCCATTATTTCAAAATTTTTGTAAGTTTTATATTTATTTTAGGCCAAGTGAAGTTCTGGTCCATCCTCTGGGTGGTTTCTTGGCTTGTTTGGCCTATTTCTGCCCTTTAAAGGGCTGTTTTGGCTTTAAAATAAAGCTTATCTAAACATCTGCAGGCAAAAGATGCTGACAGCAGGGCCCCAAGAGGCTGACATAGCCTGAGCCAGGGTGGTGGGAAACGCACCTGAACTTTGAGCAGCCGATTGGGAAGGTCAGTGTAGATGGCATCCCACTGTTGCACCGTCAGACCTTTTAAAGCCAGGATTGCTTCAATAACCAGCATGTCCGAGATGGCATCGCCAACAGTCTGTTAATGGGAAAGGCAGAAATACTGAAGCACAACAGTGAAGACAAGAGGCAGGATATGTTCAGTATGCTTCCAGCTGAAGAAAGTGAAAGTGCAGTCAGGTCGACTTGCTCAGTGTGTGTAGCTGAGCTTGGCTGGTTTGGTGTGAGTGGAGAGGAATGTTTGTTTTGGTCTCCTCCTCTGTACCACACTTACCTGAGGTAAGACCAGCAGCATTTGTGTACAGCTCTGCCAAGGGCAAGAGATAGTTCTCACCTCTCGTGAGGTGGACTGACCTCTCACCATTGTTTGGGGGTCTTTGGCACTATGTACTAGAGACAAAACCCATCTGTGCTAACATGGAGTCCCATGGCCATGTGGACCTGGGCACTGGAACACCCCATCCTCCCATACCACAGAGTATAGCGAAAAACATCAGACAAGAGATTACTGCTTGTTGAATCATGAATGAGTCACATCCTAGCACCAGCTTCCTGTGCTATCCCACTCCCTCTTGGGTCCTGCAGCCAGCAGACTGCACCCAGATAAAAGCATTCTGCATCTTCTCATGAGAAAGTATTGCACCTTTCTAAAGACTGGTCCCACCCTTTTCTTGGCCCCTTCTATCATGGCACCAGACTGTCTGCTCCAGCAGTAGCCTGACAGGAACTCACAAACAGGATTAGCCTCACCACTGCCAACATAGTGATTTGTTTCTCTCAGTTTTTACCTGATTAATCAGGTCAATCATGTTTTCAAGCACCTTCGCTGCTTCTCTTTTTTCATCATCTTTCTCCTCTTTCACCAATTGTCTTATTTTAGATTCAGCAGCTTTACTAAATAATACCTAGAATAAAAAGATGAGAGCTTTTCAAGATCAAACTAGGATATGTCCAGCAATGAGGAAAAAACATTTACCATCTAAGCCCAAATAACCATCATTAATATTTGCTACCATGAATTCCCATGCCCACATAAACCATAGAAGCACTGGCGGCAATGCCATGGTAAAGACAGAAGGGTGAAAAGAAGTCTGCTTTCAAACAAGGAGAAAAAAGTCTAGTTTATAAAACTAAGCCGAGAGTGAAAAGAAGTTCTTCTCAGCTAATCTAAATAAAATTTTGTACATATTGGCTGATCATATACATTACATGCTAATACTTACTGTACCATGTCCATTTGCCTCAAAATAAACACCAACATCAAACTCCTGGGCCTTGTGATGCAAGTGTTTCACTCCTGTTTTGACACAGTGCACAGGTACCTGCAGCCCAAGGATAGGCAGAGAATGACAGTGGTGTTACAGACTGTCCTCAAAAGGTGGGAACTGCAGGTGAAGTGACAGGAACTGAGCAGTGACGGAACCTGGACAGACTGTTACAAACTAACCCATTTTTCACAGCCACTGACTCCCCAGAGCTAAATATCTCCAGTACTTCTGCTGACCAAATTAAAAAGTTTCATTTATTCAAGTGTACACAAAGGTTAATTAAAGAAATAAACTCCAAACCTAGAAAAACTCAACTCGGTTTGTGGTTTCAGGGAGCACACCAGATTCCTATACATACAGAAATAATACCTCTGCTCAATTTCTGTAGTGAACAACATTTAGCTTGTTGTAGAAAATGAAACAACCAGTGTCAAAGTATCAAGGAGCCTTTACCAACTCACTTTCTTGCAAAACTATAAAGTCCTCAGCTGGTTTGAGAAGTAACAAAGGATTTTGTTTAACTTTATTTAAATAAGCAAAAGCTGACTAGAACATTTTCAGCTCTGCTCTCTCAGGGATCCTTTGCCACCAAGAATTTTGCCAGTACTGCCAGTTTGAAGGAGTAATTTATTTTCAACCATTTATGTTTTCAGGAGCATTACAGAAGCATTTATTTTAAAAGAAAATGACTCAATGATCCTTTTGGGTACCTTCCAACTCAGAATATTCTGTGATTCTATGAATTTGCATTAAACAACATTTGCAGAAAACTACCAAGTGAAAAATAAGGAGAATACCTTCACCGTTTCCTCGAGGTAGCGCGTCGAGCTCCCGTTGGCATAGGCTGTTTGTACCACGGCCATCTTGAAGTTCTGTCTCACCTAAGCAAACCAAGAAGCCAAGTGCTTTACTGTCCAGCTGGCACATAGATAAACAATTAGGATAAACTGAAGGATAATCAGAATTGCTAAACATACACTTAAAACTCCTGGGCATCAGAAGAAGGCATGAGCTCACAGAGAACTCCTCTGTGTTTAAAACAACATGAATTCTGTTCAAGTCTTTGTACATTCTGTTTTGTTTTTTCTTGTGGCTGGCTGAAGTCTTTCTTCCAGCTCAGATTTTCCAAACCCCTTTTTCAGTTTCAGATATCTCTGTGCACAGGCCAGGCACATGGGATTACGTGAGGCCACATACACAAGCAGGAAAGTCAAAGCTTCCAGTGTAAAGCAAGCACAGGCTGGTGGCAAGCACAAGTTCTCAATGGTCAACTTCTCTCCCACAGAAATAGCTGGTCTCCAAGAAAAAAAACCAACACACTATCTTATCTAGATTTAGTGTCACAGCCACTGAGTCCAAGAGGACTTCTGCAAAGAGCAAACCTTTCCCTCTATGCCCTGTGTGGAGAGGATGCTGTGTGGCAGTTGGTGATTTCGGAATGGTAACACTCAAACTCTCGACTGCCACAGCCAAGTCCCTTAGACTATTCTACACTTAACAAATTAAAGTGCCACCATACACATCATATGTCAAAGTTACCTTGGCAAGAAGTTCTTTAAGGAAGATACTAATTAAAGTTGCAATTTTATCTCCATCGATTAGGTGGAAACGGCCAGTTTCATCCGTATAGTAATAAACAATCCTATCTGCATCACCATCAAATGAGCAGCACCTCTCATTGGGCTTCATGTCTAGCCCTAGTGCACACAGAGTTACAAATGCAAGTTAGAAAAAGACACAAAAAGTTTAAATTAGTACAAATGTGGCTCTCATGCAGAAATTAGCTCTGTGAAAACATACAGAAATATGTAATGCTCTCAAACATTGCTTTTACAAAGAGACATGCAACAACCTGTACTGAATGCAACTGCCAAGTGCATATTCAGGTCAAAAATATAAATACTACCATCAAAAGCACATTTAAAGACTAATGATCCTACACCTTTTCCCAAGGTGTGCATGAAAACCAGTCCCAGAACTACTGTGTGCAGTCACATCTCTGAAATAAGGGCAGAACGTCACTGAAGGCACAAGGTTAAAAATCTGGCAGCAGCAGAGTACCCACCCCTTTTTTCATGCCCCCAGTCACCACCAGTAGACACCCATCCACCACAGCTGCACACTTCAAACACAGATGGAGGCAAATCACTTTCCCCCACTGCGCAGCAAAGTTGGCAGTGATACCCTGGGACCCGCCAGACCCCAGGGCAGGAGCCTGAGGCAGTGAGTGGCAGCTGACTGCCCTTGGCTCCACCCAGCCCTCCCTCCCTGCCCCTCTGTGCAGGGTGTGACACACTGTGCAGCCCTGAGCCAGGAGACAAGCCATACCCAGGCAGAGGAGGGCTCCAGAGCCAAGCCACCTGCACTTCCCTGCACATGGCACTGCGTGCTCTGTACTTCGCCCTCCAAGGCACATGGGAATTAATTATTTTTCTTTTGTGTCAAGAAATGCCTTTCCTCAGGAAATATTTCTGGCCTGTTTAATTTTACTCTGTTCCCACTTCTGCAGACCTGCACATGCCCTTTGATTCCTTACACACACGACACAAATGCAAGGCAACCCCCACACCAGCAAAGCTATTGCTGAAGTGCAATTATCACAGGAAGTGACACATAAATCCTAACATTGAAAAATAACACATTTTCCCAAGATTTCTCAGAGCTGTACAAAAAATATACAAGTGGATCTTCTGGCTATAAAATGCCTCACATTTCGTGTGCTTGATATTCAACTCTACAAGAATGTATATAATGCATAAGGAGTACCTGCCTTACAAACTTTCCAGGCTTAATTACAAGAGAGAAACAGCTAGGAAAGTCCTCGCACAGCAGTGCACACAGAAATGAGCTGCTCTTTGGTTAAGGTACATCTTGCTTTTCTTTAGATGCTGTAAGGTCACATTAACCTCAAAGTCTTATTTCTTAGAAACTGCAGCTGGCAATTCCCTAGGCTGGTTTCAAAGTCCATCAGGAACCCAGCAGGGAGCTCCTAAGGACACGCCCCATCCTGTAACCACTTCTTGCACAAGCAACACCCCGTCATTCAGACCACAGGAAACTGTACCCTCAATCTTGCCTGTTTCTTCTCCTGCTTGCTTAAAGCAATACAGGGCAATACGTCCCACTGCCAGCGAGGCTTTGGAGCCAAAGCATGAGGTAATAATGGGAACTGTAACATTGAAAAGGCTTTGACTCCCTATGACTTTAAACAGGAAGCTGATTGCTTAACCCTTCAGAGAAATTAGATCATTTATTTCAGTGTATGATTAGGAAAACACATTTGCTTTTCAGAGCACAGCCCTGCATGGAAATGACCAAGGAGCTTCTCCTCAGGCACAATTACAGCCAGGACCCAGAGGTGATGCACAAGCCTCCACCCCTGGCAGGGACTGCAGCTGTGCTGCTCCCATTACTGCGTTTCTCCAGCACACGAACAGCATGGGAAGGGGAAATGACACCATAGCCTGGTGTTCAGATTCGGCCAACAATTGCAGTGAGAACGTGGCTGTCCAATGGAGAACTCAGTTTAGCCTCAAACAACCTGATATCCAAACCAGTTCAGGGATTTTCTTTTATACACTTTGCAGGAACAGTTGAAATCGCTGGTTTATGTCAATCAGTCAGGCTGCTGGCATCAAGCTGTTAATTACCCCAGATCTTCTTCAGGAACCCAGAAAACTGTCTTGCAAACCCAGCCCACATAGTAAACATTTCTTCATAACACAAAGGGAGGTAAAACAAATAACATTAAGCCAGTCCTCACTGATCTTTGGACTCCACTAGCTTAATATTCAGAACGGACTGTCAAACATATTTCAGCCAGTCAGAGAGATAACGTGCTCCTCCAAACATAATGTGCTCCTTCACTGCACAAGCAGAAGCATTCATACAGTCACTTAGTAAGAAACAGGGAGCTCAGCTTATCTGCAAAGGACGCACCCTTGCTAGACCCTCCACTTTCAGACCTGGAGAGCAGGTAAAGGGATATAAATTTACCAGCTACATACCTCCAGGTGGTTTCTGGTGAACTTTCACAAAATCTGCACCACATAAGTAATTGAGTTTCTCCTTGGTTCCATCATTATAAATGTGAATTAGCACCTCTTGTGGAAAGTAGGGCTTCATTTCTGATAGTTTCAGGGCTCCTATTCCATTGGCACAGTCAACCTTCAAGTGCCTCGGACTCTCTCCAGAGCTATGAGACTTAGCACAAGGGAGGAAAGTGAAACCACGAGAGGCATGCTGAATTCAAGAATTCAGGCCCAAGCAGGCTAACAATCAGAAGATACTAATTTTGTACATTAGCATGAAGAAGACAACATCCACTATTCACCTGTTTTATCAGTTCCATAAAAGCTTTGGATAGTTTTTCATAGTAGCCTTCCACTGTTGCTTTGCCATAGCTCCCTTGGGTGTTTTGACAGCAGACCATGTAATGTAGCTGTGGTGTTGTCACCAGACCATAATCTAGCACGAAATAAAAGGCACAATATTTAGAAATAGAATTGTAAAATAAGTGTTAATTAAAAGTTAATTTTTATAAAGTTACAGGATACAGACAAAAGCAGTGCAGGAAACACATAAGAGATTTTTCAGATTCTGTTATAAAAAGACGATTCCCTACTCCTCCTTGCATTAAAGCCATACAACTACCCTGAAAGAACATTATTACAAGTAAAAAAAGGAAATGTACCTGGGCTACTGCTTTAGGTTAACATAAAAGAGTCACATCTACATAAAAAACTTGAAATCAGAGTAGATTGCAGAAGCTTAACATACCATGGTAGTGACCCCCTAGAACAAGGATACCATCGATTACTGACTCTGAGAGTTTCTTGCTGCTTGGCCTGGAAAAAACCAAGTACAACTGATAACCCTTGCAAAGACATTTATGTATGGACTTGGGAAAGAAACACGTGTAGAAGACTTCACAAGCTTCCTGCCAGTAGATTTAGACTCATTGTGAAGAAATTCATACCTTTTTCTATTGTAGACAATTCCCAATAAAGAAGACTGAAAGTTAATGCTCTGGGGAATTGCAAAGACAAGCAAACTTGTGGACATGACACAGTACCCACAAGAAGCCCCACACAGCAATAAAACATCCTGTTCAGAAACAGTGCTAAGAAGCTCTCATAGCCATCAGGGAAGTAAATACAGGAAGAGCACTGGGAAAATTTGCTTATTGCCATAATCACAAATTCAGGCATTTAAAAAGCGTAATCTGGCTGCAGAGGGCAAAACATCCCAAAAGCACCTGTGAACATGGCACTGGCACTTCCATAAAAGCAGCAGACATCTGCAGCACTTTGTAATTACCTGGTATCTCTACCAATAAAAACTGAAGCTTCTTTGTGCAGGTTCACTGCTGCTTTTTGGCAGATCTCTGTTATCACTTTCTGTAATTCTTGCTCCTCTGCATTTGCTAGTTGTGTGGCATACTCTTCCCAGGAAGGGTGCAGCATTTCTCCAAGAGGATCAACCAGCTTTATGCCATTGTCTTCCTTAGTAGAAAAAAAGAACAAGAGATACTGAGGCTACAAGTTCACAGGTTATTCTGAGTTGGAAGGGACCCACAGGATCATCTAGTCCAAGTCCCAAGCAAACGTCCACCCAGGGATCAGGCCTACAAACATACAGCCACGGGCACCACGCTCCATCCATCCAAGCCTCCCACCATCTAGACCATGTCACTGAGCTCCTCATTGAGTCTTCTCTTCAACACCTCCAGGGATGGCGACTCCACCACCTCCCTGGGCAGACCATTCCAATGCGAGATCACTCCCTCTGTGAAAGAGAGTCTAACATTCAGTCTAAACCTCCCCTGGCACATCTTAAGGCCATGTCCTCTTGTTGTGGCATCGTCAGCCTGAGAGAAGAGATTCACACCCACCTGGCGGCAACCTCCCCTCAGGTAGTTGTAAACAGCAATGAGGTCACCTCTGAGCCTCCTCTTCTCCAGGCTGAACAACCCCAGTTCCCGGAGCCACTCCCCATAGGGCTTGTCCTCCAGTCGTTTCACCATCCTTGTTGNGGGAACTTAATCAAATCTCTTTGAAGACAGCCATCATTCATTCAATCAGTTTCCCTTTTTAAAGGTGGAGAGCTTCTGGGATCCAACTATTTAGCTGTTTATTTAAACCTTCAACAAGCCCCAAAGAAGTACCACAACCAGCATTTTAAGTAACCAACGTTTTTTCCCTTGTAATTTGGTATGGAATTCACGTAATACTAGTGACTTAACCTGCAATGCTCCACAGCAGCAGAAGTCTAAATGCCTGGTTTGTAATTGCTGCATTTGGATGTTTACTTTTGAAACTTACAGATTTTGCTCAAAGGTTCCTCCCTCTCAAGGGTACTCTGAGCTTGACACCATCATTGCTTAGAGGGAGCAGGCTAAATGCATAGTTTAAGCAGGTCCAAGTGTCTTCAGGATCAGGTCTCTCAATACCACGATGAGCTTGGATTCCACCAAACCAAGGACATCTTCCCACCCTTCTACCAAAACATTCCGCCAAACCGGCCACAAGTAAGTTTAAGGAAAAGGCCATTCTTACCTCAGGGTTGTGAGACGCTGTAACCATCACTCCAATAGTCGCTGCCACGGCTTTGGACCTGAGGACGGCCAGCAATCCCATGCGGAACACGACGTGATCCAGGTGTTGGGCCTCGGAGCGGAACCCAGCGGTGCCGTACTGCAGAGTCAGCCCGGCGGGCCTGGGGTGCAACGCTGAGGAGCTTGTAAGGGCTTCGGGATCCATGGCTGGAGCAGGAAGCGACACAAACACAAGTGAGAGAACTCAAGTCGATGTCTCACGTTTTACAGTTTAACCCGCTCGTGTCCGACCCTGGGAGGGACCGCGTGGGGAAGGAGCCGCCACATTCCCGGCACGGCCCCGCATTAGCAGAGCTCGGCCGGGTGTGCACAGACCGCGCCGGGGGGAGGCGAGAGAGCGGGACCCAGGGAGTGCCCGATTCCCACCGCCACATCGGCCGCCCTCGGCCGCGACCCCTTACGCCGACCCTGAGCCCGACAGCAGCCGGTCCTGCCTCGCCAAGCCCCGGCCGGGGAACCTCCAGCAGAACCCCCGGCATGTTTCCCTCGGACGGCGGCTCTCCGTGCGGACACACCGCGCCAGACACGACTCCCACCCGGTCCCGGGCACCTCAGCCGCAGGAGCCGCGGGGCCAGCCGGACACACGGCACCACGGGCTGGGGCCGATCCCCTCGGGATTCCTCCGGGATCCCGCCAGGACCGGGCGGGACGGGNAGATGGTTTTGTTATTGCTGGGCAGCGCTTAGGCAGAGCCAAGGCCTCTTCAGCTCTTCGCACTCCCACGTTGGTGAGGGGGCTGGGGGTGCCTGGGAGGCTGGGAGGAGACACAGCCAGGACAGGTGACACAAAGTGACCAAAGGGACATTCCAGACCATATGACATCATGCTCTGTATATAATGCTGGGGAGGAGGAGGAGGGAGGGATGTTTGGACTGACAGTGTTTGTCTTCCCAGGTCACTGTTACACGTTACATCTCCCTGCTCTCCTGGGAATGGCTGAACAGCCGCCTGCCCCTGGGAAGCGCTGAGTTCATTCCTTCTCTCGCTGTGCGTGTCTGCGCGCCTTTTGCTTTGCCCATTAGACTGTCTTGATCTCAAACTAGGAATTTTCTGGCTCTTACCTTTCCGATTCTCTCCCGATCCCGCCGTGGGAGAGCGAGCGAGGGCTCCGTGGGGTTTGGCTGCCGGCTGGGGTTAAACCCCGGCCCGGGAACCTGCCCAGGCACAGGCGGGTCCCCGTCCTGAGCCTCCTCCATCCCTGAGCCCCGCAGGGCCCCGAGGCTCCGCCTGGCTCTGCTGACAGCCCTGCCTGGAGCGCTGCTGGGAGCGTGTGGCTGCGTGTTTGATCCAATCCTGCCCTTACAGACAGAGTGGCGAGCCTTCCTTGTTGGGCTGTGCTAAACCTCGGCCTGTGCTCAGCGCCGGGGTTTGACTGCAGGGCTCTCGCTGCAGGGTGCATGGACGGCAGCGCCATGGCTGTCACGGTAGAAGAATGCCTGGAGCTCCAGCTGCTGGAAGTGGAAATGCTCCTTTCGATGTTTCCCAAAAGAGGTGAAATCACTCTGGATGAGGATGCTGTGCCCAGCGTCCAGCGCTACCTGAGAGACCCTGCTGGAGCTCTGCCCCCGCAGCTCGAATATTGCGTCGCTATTGAGGTTGGGGAGGCGAAGGTGAGAATTTCCAGGTAGATGTGGTCATGTGTGGTGTTTTCTTTGCTCTTTCTGCACACACGTAAAACTCTACCCTCAAAAAACGGGAGGAAAAAACCCACCTCATATTTGTTTGCTGTTTCAAAAGCCAAGAGTAACCAAAGAAGTCTTGGCTGTTATGTATTTATTAACTCTCTCGGGTCAATAAAGGCAAATAGAATGGCACATGGGAATAAACAGTATCAGTGGCACACACAGCATTCACAAGAGGCTGTGCACTCAAAGTTTACTGGTTTACAAAGAGTTGTGTGTTCCAAAGGGAGCGTTCCCTGCATGAGAATATGTATCTTGGACTTTACATTATTCTAGCAAACTCACTTTTATTTCTCTCTTCCACCCCTTGCCATGTGTACCGATACTGATAATACTGCATTTGAAATACAGTAATGTAAAAATAGCCCCAAATGGCAGAATACAATTAAGAGGAGTCACACAAACTACACCAAAACCAGTCTATATGTGGTTGAAGAAAGGGCTAGAATATGACAACCAAGTGCTGTAAATATTTGCACAGAGAACATAGGTCTGAGTGTATAGTAATGCAATGACTACAAATTGAGAACAGAGAAACTCAGCCTAGAAGCCATTTTACTCAGAATAAGGATAATTAAATATTAGAAAAAATTACTGGGTAATGAAGTGTCCCTGTGATTATTTGGAAACTTTGGTACAAGCTTAGGTATCTTTCTAAAATGCACCCTTTCACTAGCCTTCAGAGAGAAGTTCTATGAACCTATAGGGAGGGCTTGTGCAGGAGTAGTGTTGTTGTTTTTCTGTGGCAGATTGTCAAGGACTTGGAAAGATAATTAGTCATTTCATGATTCACTTCTCTCTGCAGGACTAATCACAGGACTGTACATTGTAGTGAGAATCCCCTAAGGGTCTACAGGAGCCTTAAGCACTGAGGACACATAAATCCTCTCCTGCCCTTGGACCAGAGGCTGGGTTTGGTTTCCAAAGAACTGCTCAGCTCCATTTGAAGGCACTGTAGGAATAATGACGAGAAATTGAACACACCAGGGTTTGTAGGAGATCGGACAAGATAATTTAGAGGCTTCCCTGGCCTAAAATGCACATAAGTCTTTTTATTGCCTCTTTATTGCGAATATTTGCTTCAAATAATAATAATGCATAGAGTTGTAGAATGGATTGGGTTGGGAGCAACCTTAAAGATCATCTAGTTCCACACCCATGTGCCTATACACAATATGTACAATCATAAACACTGTTTCATGTAACTCTTGGTGGCCTTGTTTTCTTGGGGTACATCCAGCAGCTGGGCTGAGTTAATTGATCAGATGTGTGTTTGGTAAGGGATAAGATTCTCTAAAGTCCTTGACTCTGACAGATTCGTAGTTCATCACTGTAGGAACACTGAACACATCTGAGAACATGCACTAGAAATATCCTTAGAGGGTAACTGTGTACCTTCTCCCAGGCCATAGCATTAGTTTTGGAAGACAGCAAAAAAGCAGTCTGAGTAACATGGGAAATGTTGGGAAAGTGACAGCATGATGCAACAAAAGAAAAGAAGCAGATAAAAGAATGGCTTAGTGGGATGAAAGTGGAAGTAAGTCCAGTCACTGGGATGCTGCAATTTTATTTACATCTCCTCAATCTGCATTTGACAGGGAGGAATAATATAGCATGTCTTCAGTAGCTGCAGAACTAATTAATTCTCTGTGTGTGTGTGTTCTGTTTTTAAGGTAAAGGTGGACTTGCAGGTACTCCTTCCCCATATGTATCCTCAGGTAGCTCCTCAGCTTTTTGCCAGATCAGATGTGCTGCACAGACAGCAACAGTTGCAGCTCAACACTCGCCTCTCTTCTCACATCAGCTCTCTGGATTCAGGTGATCTGTGTATATGTGCTGCTGTGCAATGGGTGAAGGACAACAGCCCGCCTTACTTGGAAAACAGTAAGATCTCTTCTGAATGTGCTTCAGAAGAAGTCAGAGTTAAAGAAACATTGCATCGCATGTGGATCTACAGCCACCATATATACAGGCAGGAATTGAGGAAAAAGATTTTTGACTCTGCGAAGAAGTTAAGTCTGACTGGCTTCTGCCTCACTGGAAAACCTGGTGTCATCTGTGCGGAGGGGCTCCGAGAAAACTGTGAAGAGTTCTGGCGTGTTATTAGGTATCCCAACTGGAAGCATATTTCATGCAAGCATGTGGAGAATATAGAGGTGGAGGGAAGCATTGATAATATTCGTCTCTTTCATGGCTTTGAAGACCTGCACTTTCAGGCACACGGTGATTATGGCCTGAGGAATGACTATCACATGGATCTTGGCCAGTTCCTAGAATTCCTGAAACAGCATGAAAGTGGACACATTTTTCCAATTTTATTTGGTGTTGAAGGCAAGCTTTCAGGCAAATAAGAGAAACTAAGTAAACAGATAGTCTTGTGTGCTATTACGCAGCAACTGCAAAACGACCATGACATTAGAACTAGCCAGCATGGATTTAGGAGAGGCAGGTCTTGCCTGACCAACCTGATCTCCTTTTATGATCTGGTCACTCGCCTGGTTGATGATAAAAAGGCCGTGGATGTTGTGTGCTTGGACCTTAGCAATAAGCTTCAGGAAAAACTCTTAGAGCATGGACTGGATAGAAGCATTTTATGTTGACTGGTTGGATGGACGAGCTCAGAGAGTNCTCATTGCTGTTTACAACTACCTGAGGGGAGGTTGCAGCCAGGTGGGTGTGGATCTCTTCTCTCAGGTGGACAACACCAGAGGAAGAGGACATGGCCTTAAGTTACACATGGGGAGGTTTACAGTGGATATTGGGAAGAGGTTTTTCACAGAGAGAGTGATCTCTCATTGGAATGGTCTGCCCAGGGAGGTGGTGGAGTCGCCAGCCCTGGAGGTGTTGAAGAGAAGACTCCATGAGGAGTTCAGTGACATTGTCTAGTACGTGGGGAGTTGGACTAGATGATCCTGTGGGTCCCTTCCAGCTCAGAATAACGTGTGAACCTGTGACTTAAAATTTCAGAGAGCCTAGCACTTAAATGCTATGCCTTACAGCTACTGTGCGAAGGGAAACTTTAACATCTGAGAATGGTTCAAGTAATTAATCTTAGCTTTTGTTCTGAATTGCCACAGATTTTTAAAAGTGCTTATGAATTTTCTAAGACACTAAAATTGTCATTTTCACTATGAGCCATGCCTCAAAGTCCTTACAAGGTGATAAACAACCTATGCTATATTATCCTGAATTATATGCTTCTCTCCCCTCATTTGTACTGTGCTGTGTGTTACTAAGGTGCAGTGCAGGCCTGCAGTGAATTTCTGCATACAGCTGTGGGATACCAAGGTGGCTGCAGTCACAGATGAATGCAATTTCCAATGGAAAACCCCATCCAGCTCGAGGAAAACTCATTACTACATTCATGACTCTGTGTGTCCAGCATCCCGCTGCTTCCCACAGCATCCACCCTCGCTTCATTCGCATAATCCATGAAATACAAAAGCTTGTGTCCAACCACAGGATTAAGTTTTTCTTTTCAATAAAGGGCAGGAGGGAGGAGAAAGAGGGCCACATCACCCCAGCCCTTGTATATTTTGGGTAGTACCTGTACAATTATATTGCCCAAACTACTATTTTCACATTTTTCTTCTGTCATACAATCATAGAATGGTTTAGGTTGGAAGGGACCCTAACGATCATCTAGACCCAACACTCCTGCCATGGACAGGGACACCTTCCACTAGGCCAGGTTACTTAAAGCCCCATCTAACCCAGCCTTGAACACTTCAAGAGATGGGGCACCCACAACTTGTTTCAGCAACCTCTTCCAGTGTCTCACCATCTTCACAGTACAGAGTTTCTTCCCAGTATCTAATCTAAACCTACTCTCAATTTAAAACCGTCCACCTCTTGTCCTGTTACTACACATTCTTGTTAAAAGTCCCTTTCCAGCCTTCTTGTAGGCCCCCATTAGATACTGGAAGGTGCTAGAAGGTCTTCCTGAAGCCTTCTCTTCTCCAGACTGAACAGCTCCAATTCTCTCAGCTATTTTTCATAGGAGGGATGCCCCCAGTCCTCTGATAATTGTTGTGGCACTCCGCTTGATTCTTGCAACAGATCTCCAACCTTCTTATGTTGGGGGGCCCCAGAGCTGGACACAGTCCTCTGCTTGGGGCTCACATGAAAGTGGAGTAGAGAGGGAGAATCACCTCCTTCAACCTGCTCATGCTGCTTTTGATGCAGCCCAGGATGTAGTTGGCCTTTTGGGCTGTGAGTGCACATTGCTGGGTCATGCTTCTTCTTGACCAACATCCCCAAGTCCTTCTCCTCAGGGCTGTTCTCAATCCATTCTCTGCCCAGGCTCTGTTTGTGTTTAGGATTGCCCTGACTCAGGTGCAGGACCTTGTACTTCGCCTTGCTGAACTTCATGAGGCTCATACAGACCCACATCTCAATCCTGTCAGGATCTCTCTGGATGACATCCCTTCCTCCTCCAGTGCGCTGAATGCACTACACAGCTCGTTGTCATTGCTGAACTTGCTGAGGGTGTGTTCAATCCCACGCTTCATGTTGCTGACAAAGATGTTAAAACAGTGATGGTCTCAATACCAATTCCTGAGGAACTCCACTCATCGCTCATCTCCACTTTGACATTGAGCCACTGACCACAACTCTGTGACAATCCAGGCAATTCCTTATCCACTGAGTTGTCCACCTGTCAAATCCACATCTCTTCAATTTAGAGACAAGAATGTCATGCAGTAAAGTGTCCATCGGGTTATGTTAACAGTAATGGTTCACCTGCTCAACTCATGGCATTTACATTTACATGCGCATAGGGCAAGCACCTTGGAAATGAAAATGGGTAAGATGAGACAAATAAATTTATTTTTGGCTTTCTAGAGATAATCTCTACAGTAGAGATTAGAAAGAAATAAATACATAGTAGGAAAAAAAGTTCAAGTACACTTTGTTTCCATAACCGTCTAGAAAGTATATTACATTTTTCTTGGAGTGGTAATTGTTTAACAGCTAATCATTCTTCAAAGCCTATTCCAAGCATTTTGATACTCCTTTTTTGTCAAGAACATGGAGTTCAAGCAATTCCATGAACTTTAGGCCAAACATCTACCGTGTATCAGAACAACACTTAGGTTGGGGGGAGAATTAAATCCTTGATCCCTGTAAATCCCTGATTTACAGGACATTAGCTTAGCTACTGTTAAATGTTCATGTTATAATAATCTAATTAAATGTGAACAAAAGTTTTCATCAGGTTCAGTTCTTGTTAGGAAATTTTCATTGCTCTGCACAGGAGTGACTAGTAAGGGGTTTTTTTGGAAGTAAATATTTTAACCTTACTGTTGTTTGAAGTTTGGGGTTTTTTTAAATAGAAGATTGACAAATAACTGTGACCTGTAATGAATTAAACAGACATATGCATTTTTAATTGTCCATGGTACCATTTCTCTGCTTAAGTTCCCATTGGTGTTAGTGACAAATATCTCAAGATACAACCACTTATGTCAAAAAGATCTGTCAGACTGCAGTATAGGATATCTCGATTACAGTAACAATCAAAATAACCGAACAGTGCAAATATATTTGTCAGATTAATTTTTTATTTTCTGCTGTATAATTAACAATTTCTTGATCTGAGTTTCTAACCAAATACTGATTTAGAAAAAGTTTTCTGCATCTTAAAAAATTAGCTATTCTTAGACTTCCTAGGCAGAAATGATCTTAATATTTTAATGCTTTTTCGCTGCTGCTGGTTTGTTCATTCTTGATTATTTACAGCTTCACTTTCATGGCTTCTTCAGGCCAGGTGTAGGTGTCAGCCACAAAGCTGTTGTAATCAGTGCTGTAAACCTGAGAGCGGATGAAGGCTTCTAGGTCCTTGGGCTGAGGGTAGGTGGAGGCAGTGTTATTCCTGTAGGCTTCTTCTGCAATCTACAAAGATGTAGAATCCTAATTAGTGCTGATAAACTATTTGAGTATATTTAACAGGGTTTAAAAGCAGGAATTAGTTCAAAATCAACATGAGACTTCATCTTCTCTGGTGCTGACAGTCACCAATATTCACACTGGATACAGGCCAGTTTACAGCAAATAATACTAGGAACAGGATGATGTTTTTATTTAAGTGCACCTGACTTGTACTTTTGAACAGGATTACATGTCTTTGCTGTTACAAATACAGTGTTCCTCCTTGCCCAGTAATCTCTTAGCTTTTACTGTGCAGTGGTGGATAAAATGTCACACAAACCCCAAGCACTGACATACAATTTCAGCTTTTCTGTCATCACACTATCTGGTATCATGGTTACCATCTTCTTGAAAGCACTGTAAGAAAAGTGTGATATGTTCAAAGCTTCCTGCATAGTAGAGAAGTTTATTATTTGCCATAGTTTGATAATATACTTCAAAAAAGGTAAACCCCTGAGAAAAAATTAGTCCTACACAGGTTTAACTCTAGAGATGGTTGGATGAAATACAAATATTTGCTTGCTCTTTCCTCATCCAGACCATACCTAAGTGAATCAATTATGCATCACAAGTATAGCAGTAAAAATTGAGTTTAGAAGGGGTTGGAGCTCACCCAACACATCAAAGTAGCCTCTCACATCTGAAGAACACCTACTCGAGAAACGTGTATCTTTTGACTTTCATAGACATTCAGCTATGAGACAAAAGATGGTAGACACCTGCAGAATGGTTTTATGCAACAACACTCTTTGGAAAGATCTGCTTGAGACTTTATTTGACAAACAGACTAATGCTCTTCTTTTGAATAAAAGGGAAATGGTCTTCTTGCTGCTCTCCTTAAAATGTGAATGTTTTAGTTTGGTGAGAAGCTGATACCCCAAGTCACCGTATTTAGACTTCTTTTCTAGGCTTAAGCTGAACCCCAGCTCAATTTGTCTGAGAAGGACATTGAGTGTTTATGTAAGGGCTTATCTTCAGGTTTGTCGACATGATTATCATGGTTGAATAAGGTCTGAATTTATACTCCACATTTCATATTCCAAAATATTTGGATAGTGTTACTCTCCTGGAAAAGGCAGAGCCCACTGTTAAACCTCTTGGGCTGTAGGAGCCAGAGTAAGTATTTTCAGGAATAAAGTTTCAACAGACGACAGACAGAATCATTTGGTACCATTTTGCTTCTTTGTTCTACATATATTTTATAGAAGACACACAAGTAGAAGAGGGATTTCTCTCACTGTTTCTGCCAAACACACAGCAAGTTTGATTTTGCCTGAGGAATCCGGCTGCCATTTTGGCATCTAAAGAACAGCGTTTTTACTTGCCTAAGATGGCATGAAGTGTGAGAAGGATTTTTTTTCTCCAATATACAGAATGAGTGAAGCTAGGTTAACTGTTTCATGCATGAGGGCTCCTTGTTATTCTTCTAAAAGAATATGGAGTAAGCGGAATTATTCACAGTAAGGTGACCAAGAGAGAAAACAATAATTAGAGAAAAAAAACAGCAAAATAACCTCCTAAAATGTTGAACCCCATCCCTAAAAACAGAATGAGGGAGGAACCGAGATAAATGCCTTATTTGAAAGGTCCTCTTCTCTCCTGGACAGCCAAATTTCTTGGAAAACTGCAGGTTTAGTTCAGTTTCTGAAAATCCATCCTCATATCTCTGTATTTGCCAGTAAAAATCAACCAATTATCTTCTGACCCAAACCTGAGCCCCAAACAAAAAGCCTCCCCTGTAGTTAATTATTTTGATAGGCCAGGGTCACAATGGGAACAAAAGGGAACAGTGCCTGGACACAGATGGACATTTATTCTTAACAGGAACTGATACCCATGAAAGTCCAAAAGCTTTCAGCTGTGCAGCTGGCATGGCTGAGGCCTGGGATCCTGCTCCTGACTGGTGGACAGCACAGGCTGGGCTCTACAGACTTCCTGTAAACAGATTTCCTGGGCTCTAAACACTTCCTGTAGTTCCATAGTTCTCCTTATTGTATTTGGGATTACATTTACATTTATGAATTTAATTTTGAAACTGCTGCATGTCCAGTGTTGATTGACGTAAACCAGCTTGTGTGAAGGTGTGTTAGTTGATCAAATCAAATGTTCAGTTATGTAGAGAGTGTGGCAAGAAGAGAAGCCACAAAATACAAATGGCTTACCTTCACAGCAATTTTCAGTGACACGTCCTGAATAGTGACTAATGGAGGGTAGAGACGACCTTCTTGTAAATGCTCATCTGAAACTTGCTGAGCTATAACCTGGAAATGAAGCAGACATGTTTAACTTGACATGCAATTACAGCTGTAGCTTTATTAGACATGATTTCGTCTTAAGTAAAAAAATGTTTCTGCTGTGGCAAGTCACGCAGATAAGGCTTAATCCACCTAGTTACACTCTCACTCAGACAGTAAGACTTACTCAAGTTTTGAGTACATCCATGACACACATAAACTAGTGGTTCATTCTGAGATAAACATTCCAACCAACAATTGTAACTGGGACAAAGACTTCTAAAATGCAAAGAAGCACCTCTTATTCTGATAGTTGTCACGTCAACCTGTGCAGAGAACAGCTAAGTGCAAAATGCTCTGAATGAAATTAGTGGTGGCTGATTAGGTTTTCTGTGTGTGCAGCTCACACATCTAGCTTTTATGAGATCATATAAGTATGGTCAACCACAGAATGAAGCAAAATAAGATTATCCAGGGTCTTTTAAAGCCCTGCTGCTTGCTACAGCCAGATTTCAAAATACAAGGTATAATGCTAAATTCTGACTGGCTGGGACAGAAAAAAACATACTGCTAAAATGGTCTGTTCACTACACTTGAAGGCTAAAGTAGGTCTGTTTTTGCTTGATTTTTCACCAGATTGACCAGGGGAAAAAAGGAACAGTGCAGAGGTTCTGATGCACGTCTGAGAGCAGTAGCTCCTCTATGTCCTGAATATTCCTGCTTGGTTTTCCTAGCAAGACTGGAAATGTTTTGTTGCCATTGCCAGCAATGAACAGATCAGGAAAGCACAGCAACCTGGAGAAGTTGGTCTTTTTGCTGTTTACTCATTGGCCATATGAAAAACCTTCTGTTACCACAGGGGGTGAGGACATTCTGTGCAGAGTGAGGAGACACTGCTTGCACTGTCTGCTCATGGGCTCACTTCATGAACTTCCTCTACTCCTGCAACAGAGACCTTTCAAGAAGCAAAGGTCCCTGGGGCTGCCTTTGCATCTAATTATATTTCTGTTAACACTAGCTAAAATTTGTTTGTCATTTTGGGACTTGAAATATAAAATAGCCTTTCAGGGTGATCCAGATGTGGCTAGAAGAAAAATTTTGGCCTGGATAACATCTGGTGGCAACATGTATGACCCACTAAGAGGTTCTGAAAACACCAGGAAAGTTCAAGAAACACTGAGAAATGCAACTGATAACATGGCCCAAAGCGAAAGCAAGAAATGCACTTTTGAGGTAATTTACTACGAAGGTACTTGAAACAGAGGAAACTGCTTCCAAGAATTCCTGTTGAATGCGGGAAACAGGACCTTGTGTACATTACTTGCAAACAATTGGAATGGCATCAGAACAGATGCATGGATATCATTGATGCGTCCCTTCTGGGAGAAGGAAGTAAATAGTTTGAGCTAAAGTAACTCCAGGTTCAAAGAGAACCAATGTCCTCTTGTGCAATCTAACCTGCATGTTGGTATGTGTGGTAAGTTTTTCCCCTTGGAATGGAAATGCAACCCAGAAGACCAATAAGAGATTATACTCTGGAGTATAACAAGTAAAGGAAAATAATTTCTTTACATTTAAATCTGACATTGAGAAATTCAGTAGAGAAAAACCCTCTAGGGGGAGCTAAGAGAATGTGAAATCTAGTTAGTGCTTTCCGTAATAGTCCACAATAGGTTGGCTGCCCTTTGATATGCGTCTGAATGTGTAATGAGGAGCTTACAACATGAGATCTCTGATATTAACAGCTGAACAGGGCTCTGCAGGAAAGATGAAATCTGAAAAAATCAACAGCAAGCAGCTGTAAGTGGAATGCATCACTAAAAACAATGGTTCAGGCATGAAGTACTTCTGTTTTGTGATGGGGTTGATAGAAAGTAAGACACAAAATATTTGGGCAGTGCTCAAAGTGGGAGATGTGGCAAGCTCAACTGCCCGTGTGCTATGCTATTCCTTCTGACATAATCCTGTAACAGCATTAAAAAACCATGCAAAAACACAGAAACAACCGTTTTTCAAAGAGAATGACATGGTCTTTGAAAAACACTCCTTGAGAACATCAGATCAGTGGCAGGGGGAAAAATGATGGCTCAGCATTTGGAATTACTGAGAAAGTAAGAGGCGACACAGAATATGTGATTGAAATAACGTATAAATCCAGAATGTAACACTGTTTTAAGCAGTGTGTGGTTTTGCTCCACATACTTCAAACAAGAATGGAATAGAATCATGAGGGGTATAAAGAATAACAAGGATGATCAAAAGGTTTGGGGTTTTTTGTACAAGGAGATAAAAAATAATAACATAGACTTTGGAGGAAAAAAGAGAAGAATGAAAGAAAATACACAAGACAACTGAAGGTGAACATTCTTCATGGCACTGTAGGGAAATGAAATCATCAGAGAGCAGAAAATTGTAAGAGGAGAGTTTCTTTTTCCACAGAACTCATAATTGTGACACTAATTGCCAAAAGACATTTAAATGTATAAACATGTTTAAAACGCCACTGGACTCATTTATGAAGGAAAAATCCATACTGGGATAAAACATCAGCACTACAGGCTGGCTGAAACTGAGAAGCCATTTCAGCAGAAAGATCACTCTGTATTTCTCCTCTTTTCCTCAGTTTCTGCTAGCAGTTACTTTCACAGGAGGATACTGAGCTGTTCTCAACGTAGGTCCAATCCAATAGGACTATTTTCATGTTTTAAATTTCAATTAATTCAAGTTTTTGATAGAAAAAAATCACCTAAGCCTTATTGCAGAACCTAAATGAAAGGCAACCAAGATGAATGGCATACAGCAAGTGGGGGCATCTCAGATTTTTGAGGGCATATTCTCTATAATGAAAGGATTTAACAGGATTATTTCTGGAGTAATTGAACTAACGTGTAGGTCACACATGCCAAGAATATTTCATTAGCTCATAATTCTCTGTCCCTTTTATTGTGTTTGGTAGGATTTAGAAGAATAGTAACACCCCTTGTCATCACAGAGCAACTGCCTGCAATTAAGAGGTATTACAGCTTACAGTACGTTAGATTTATCATCCAAAATCAGTTAACTTCTATTTTACTCTGCAGGAAGAAGAACATTGAAAGTAAAAGCTGTTGTAGTTACAGTAAAGTATTTGTGGCTTCTATCATATTTAATTGGAGAGGTGGCAAAGCAAGAAGACAGGAGATGTGTGTCCATTAAAAAAAGCCAAGAAAACAAAGCGCTTTTGCTTTTTCTTTTGCTTTGTACTGCAATTTCAGCTAAGGGCTTAGGCAGCCCACCCAGTCTTCACACCTCTGACACGTTTTCTGGCAAAGACTTATCTGAAATCCATGAGCTGTTGCTGTGCTCAGTAAACAGCTGTAGCTCACCTGAGCCCCAGCCACCCACAGCCTCTCACATGCATAAGGAGACCACATGTGAATGCCCTTAGCTCCAACCAGTAAGGCAAGTAGTTATCCCAGGATCTTGCCACCAACAGAGACTTTTTGTGCAAGACAAAAAACACATGTTTACATTTCAAACTTTTCTAGGGATTTTCCTAGAGGAAGGCAACTGTGTAGCAAAACCTTTACCAAAAAAGAAGAGTCACAAGAGAACCTCTACCTCAAGAGGGAGTTTAAAAGCTTCCTCACCATTTCTGACACTGTTTTACTTCCCTGTTACATTTCTTTGTTCAAAACAGATTTTTTCTGACTTAGTAGACTGTCACTTGAAACACAGGTCAATCCACATGTGCCATCTTTCATCCATCAGCTTTCTATATAAAGGAACCATCTCACACAAACAAAAATGAAGCAACTTCTACAATGAAGTAAGCAGTTTAGACTGAGAAGCAAGGATCACTGTATCCAACTGAAATTACAAGGCAGGATTTAAAGGGAAGATGTAATTATCCAAAGACTTAGGAGATGGATCATTGCCCTCCTAAGATGGTTGAAGTCAGTGGAAAGAGTCTGGGCTTTTTACTAATTTTAAAGATGGAAATTATGAATGTCTTTCTTACAGAGGGCAGGCCATTGGCAAACTTTTTTAAAGATGCCATAGTGTGCACCTTAAAAAACCTTTCAAAATCCAGCAAGTGCCCACCCTTTAAGAAAGCTTCATATGTCATACTGCCTGTCATAGGATCACATTGCCTATCAGTTGCCCTTGAGTGATAGCCGAGAACCATTTTCTTCCTTTAATCCATGAAGAGGTCAGGAGGAACAAGCATCTGGAATGCCATACTCCTTACAGAAGCTGCAGGAGTCGAGGCAGGCATTCAAGCATCTGCTAATTGGTGCAGCTTTTTTCCCCTCTTTCCATTGTTCTGTAATTCTAAGGTTCTAATTTCATTGCTTTGAGCCTTCCTCTGTGTGCTACCCACACTGCCCATGCCTTCTCAAGTGTGCTTACACGGCTTCTTCGAAGACTAGGACACTTTACATTGATGAAGTTTCTGTGGATTGTAACTGGTATGAACTGGACTGGGTAGAAATTCTCTCTGAAGTGAATCTAGGTCAGTTAATGTGGTAAATTGAGGGTAGCCTTCTTCCTTATTTCTGTACCCTTTAAAAAAAGCAAAAGCATCACTTTTAATTGCTTTGTGTGGACATGGTCAGACAAATATGCACTGCTCAGGGCTTTCTAATGTCTCAACCTGGGCTGTTTTTGAGCAGGATGAGCTTGGGAACATGTTCCTGGGAGCTGAGTAGCCAGGAGCTTATACAAGGATAATCTCCATCACTCTGGACAGAAGGAAGCTGAGGCCTACCTATGAGGCTCATTATGTCGATCTGGGGACTGGCCAGGACCATAACCAATAGAGGCAATGGAGGAGACAGGAACTTTAGGACAATGCAGAAAGAGAAGATGGAAAGAGTCAGAGGCAGGAGTGGTAAGGGTGCAATGAAGCTGTAGCAGATGAGGAGCAAAGATGCTGGACTAAGAAGAATCACAGAAGGTTTAAATTTTCTTAAGTGAAAAACAGCTGCAGAATGACTGACTTACTGTTTGGGGGGACTTTCTGTTAAAAGAATAAAATCTGTTAAGCATTTGATTTCAACCCCTGATGGCAATTTATTTTGTTTGAATAAAAGATTCTAAAATAACAAAGGCCAGATTCTTCTCCCCTATGTGTTGAAGATACAATCCTGTGCACTTATAATACCATTATGTAAGACAGTGGATGTCAGATTTGGAGCACTGGAAATAGGCAGTGAATGGCTGACAGAACATGAAAGTGTTTGCTCTCTGTTCATCTCTTGCCCACTGAATGGAGATGAAGGAGAGATCACATGTTGGATACTGTCAGAACAAAGACCGTAAAAATTCCCTGAAGAAAGAAAAGAGCCAATGGAGAAAAAGATAGGAAAGAAAATGGGAAGAATAATGTAGAACTGTGGTAGAAGGAACCACAAAGCAATGGGGCACTTCCACCTGCTGTTGACAAGGGAGGCCCACAAAATTATGCCAACTGCTATGTTAAAAAAGAATAAATAAAAGAAATACACTTTTTGTAAGCAAAACTCACACACAAATCACCCCAAAGCTACTAACATCAATAATAATAATTCCTTTCCATCTAAAATCCAACCCATGTGCCTATGCAAGCAGACCTTACATATGTGAATTTACATGTGAAAATACAGTACTGAAATCTTTCTCTTTTATCCTTCCCAACAGAAAGTTAAATTTATGTCAGATATCATTAGGCCGAGTATTAAATTTTAAAAATAACTTATTAAAATAGAATTTATAAAAAGCAACACATCTTATATATACATGTCTTACACAGGAAGCAATACTTTCTAAATTTTAAAGTTTAGCTGTCTCTTTTTAATTGCTCATTAATACTAAGTTACTAAATAAAGGACAAAATTTTGAATATAGTACCTTAGCAGTTGTGAGAAATACGTCCTCATCAATATGTCTCATTCCACATGAAATAACACCAAGAGCAACTCCTGGGAACACATAGGAATTGTTACCCTGTCCAGGATAGAGAGTTTTTCCACTTGGAAGAGTGACGGGACCAAAAGGACTTCCACTGGCAAAAATGCCACGTCCCTAAATTGTAACGAGAAAACCAAAGGAAGCATGTTAGCTGAGAGATTGCTGCTGAAATATTCACAGTATCACAGTATAGATAAGGCTGGAAAGGACCTTGAAGATCATCTAGTCCAACCTATAATCCAACTAACCTATCCTCTACATCTAGATCATATCGCTCAGCACCTCATCCAGCCTCCCCTTGAACACATCCAGGGTTGGTGACTCAACCACCTCTGTGGGTAACCGATTCCACATCCGAATCACTCTTTCAGTAAAAAATCTTTTCCACACATCCTTCTAAGTATCCACCACAGTGGAAGCTGAGTTGCATCTATTTAGTATCCTTTCTGACAGAGTATAGAGCTACTTGACTGAATACATCTCAAGAATATCAGGAGATATTCTTGAGATTTATTCACTATAGAGATCACTGGTGATTCTCTGTGACTGTCTGGTATCTGAGAGAGTAACAGCTGCCTTATTCAGGTAAGAGATATCCATACAATTGAGAAGCGGAGAAACTGAAACCCAGTTTATTCACTTTGTGCATCCACTCCAGAAGGGTACATGGGAAGCTGATATATATCTGAAGCTATACAACTCGAAGTGGACAATAAAGTCATGGTAGTATCCAGTAGCAGCAGTGATGCTACTGGATTTTTTGTTCCAAAAGCAAAGGATCCACAAAAATCACAGAATCACAGAATATGGCAGACCATTCCAATGAGGGATCACTCTCTGAAAAATCTCTTCCTAATATCCAACCTAAACCTCCCCTGTCATAGTTTAAGGCCATGTCCTCTTGTTCCAGTGCTGGCAGCCTGAGAGAAGAGATTCACACCCATCTGACTGCAACCTCCATTCAGGCAGTTGTAAACAGCAATCAGGCCACCTCTGAGTCTCCTCTTCTCCAGGCTGAACAACCCCAGTTCCTGTAGCCACTCCCCACAGGGCTTGTTCTCTCCTTTAACCATCCTTGTCGCCCTTCTTGAACACTCTCAAGCAGTTCAACATCCTTCTTAAACTGGGGACACCAGAACTGGACACAGTACTCAAGATGTGGTCTGACCAGTGCTGAGTACAGGGGAAGGATAACTTACCCAGTCCTGCTGACCACACTGTTCCTGATACAGGCCAGGATGCCACTGACCCTCTTAGCCACCTGGACACACTGTTGGCTCATATTGAGTTTTCTGTCAACCATTACTCCCAAATCCCTCTCCATTTCACCACTCTCCAGCCACTCATCCCCCAGGCCGTATCAGTGCAAGGGATTGTTGTGTCCAAAGTGAAGAACCTGGCACTTAGACTCGTTAAATCTCATATCATTATAATTTGCCAATTTCTGTAGACTATCAAGGTCCCCTCTGAAGGGCCCAAGTGTGTGATTAGCTGTAGAGGTCTTGCCAGCATAAGGCCCGAGTTGATTGCTCAAAAGAAAATGACACTAAGTGTTGCATTTTTGGGTGGGGCAATTTCTGAGCAGCTTTGGGCAGGCAGAGCTCTGCTCTTCCCAATCCCTCATTGCAGGCCCTTGGGCCCACTCCACAGATCAACAGAACAACAGAGGTGCAGGCTCTGTCCCAGGAACAGCATCCCACAGCGCAACCTACAGCATGAGTTAGCATGGGACCTCCACTGCCAGGACCTTGCGGTTCCCCTTTTTTGTAATATGCTGAGCAGGGTGAGGGCACCAAGTCAGGCACTGGCCAGTACTGAAACCATTTCTTTCCCAGCAGATTTTTGGGCAATGACAAGTTGGACTGTGGCTGACAGGGCCCAAGCACCCTGCCCAAACTGGTGCATGTTGGCAGTATGGAAGAGCCAACCTCTTTAGGGGAATTAGAGAATTTATCTGTAGAGGTACAAGTTGCACCATAACACTTGTCCTGAGGACAAGACAACTGACTTTAACTCAGTTTAGGTTGTACTTCATGTAGGACCTCTGTGTCTCTTTCCAGGACCCAAACAGTGGCCTACATGCTGCAACAGAAGACATCAGGCAGCTGCAGGGAAGGCCAGACCTGTGGAGTGGCAACAGGGCTCATGTTGCTAAGGGTTGGCATTAGCTAAGAGGAGCATTAGGCCTGGTGTCACTGTAGCCTGCACATTCATAGCTGTGATACCACCTGAATTGTGAGAGATGTGCTGTCAGGGAGCTGTCAGGAAACACCCTGATGGGAGCAGATGTCAGCACCATCAAATGCACTACTGGTTCTCCCCAGATCATTCCTGACACACAGGGAGAGAGAAAGAATTTCTACAGTTTGGACTGAAGAGCAGAGTGACACTACACAGGCTCTGCATCAGCACGCCAAAGCCCCCTGGGTCTTGCCCCTCTGGGGAAGCAGCACCCTGAAATTTAAGCAGTGAAAATCAGTGGGGCAGAAAAGCGAGCCTTTATTTATGCTAGCAATGCTCAAGTGATAAATGTCACTGTTAAATACTTCAGAGACACTTTATATCAGAAATATCTATGCCTGTTTTAGAGAACTGGAAACATGCATTTTAAAACATGCCATTGTTGCTATTTAGCTCTTCAGAAGAATATTCTATTTGGTTTGGTGTCACACACTATTATCATGGCCGGCTTATTATATGTTTTGGTGACAGATCAAATACTTCAGTGTGTCTTTTGCTCTGTTTACCAGATGTGGTTACCCACTATAACCAACCCTTCATGTAGGCTGCTTCCCTGGCTCCTGCACTGTGCTGTAATTGCATCTGTGCAGTGGAGAATGGACATGCTAAATTTGTCTTTTAAACGCTGCAAAACTGCCAGTCAAACTGCCCTGCATTTGACAAGAAATCCAAGCACAATTCACTAGGAAACACATACAGCCAAGTACTCATACATTTCAAATTCTAGAGTGAGTTCTTAGCACTTCTGTAAGAAAAGAATAAATAAGCAAGCATAGTTAATTTTCACCTATGTTTCTGTAATAGAAATTTCTGTAAGAGGGGTTAATTACTGTAATTCTTAATAAATAATTGTTTTAAAGATTCTGTTTCATGTATTGATGTATTTTCTTACCCTAAAGAGTATTTATAAAATCTCAAATGAAAAACATGCCACTGTACACAAAGTGGTACAGTTCAAAAACAGACAGAAGACTTTCATGATTGATGGCTACTGATGCTTCAGTTATAATAAAGGGTATGAGTCTTTCCTGACACCAATACAAGCTATTAAATGCTTTTATGACAGTGCAAACATGTAAGTGAATTCAGTGCAATTTTCTTGATAAGATCTGAAAAACCTGTAACTTAATTTAACTGATTTTATCTCTGCAGAAAGACATGACTAATACTTGCTACTCCATCCTCTGTCCTCCTCCCATTTTAAATTTAATTTCAGATTTGCTTTTCATGATTTATACTGGAGAGATGTTAATCTTTATTTACCTCTGTGTATTTGTAGCACTGCTCAGCAGTGCATTCTGCTTTGCTGGTAGGATTGCTGAGAGCAAAAATTATAGGACGTTCATTTAAAGCAGCCATATCCTGAAGAATTTGTTTAGTAAAAGCACCACCAATTGCAGCAACTCCTAAAGAAAAACACACACATAACAGCAGACAAATCAATTCAGTTCAAGGAAAGACATGCATGTCACTTGTAAAAGAACAAAGCTCTTTTTACTGCCTACCTCCCTCTTTAAAATGGAGTTCAACCTTTTTCCTAACGTGTGGTTAAAATAAAGTTTTGTATAAAAGATTTTGCAACAAGTAAACTTCAGTAAACTTATCTCTAACATAAGGCAGAACCTATGCACACATGTATGATTTGGTGAATTTTTCCTTTCACTTTTCTCAGGCCCACAATATAAAATAGAAATGTATCTCCTAGCCTGCAGATAAATACAGTAAGGAATACACGGATGTGACTCTGGCTCCTAAAATCTTACACACTAGACTGGATAGTTTCTCTCAAATCCATTGTGTCAGATTTCAGTTTTTCCTGACGTGATGAGTCTCTGCCTTCTACAGCTGACATGAGCTGATGAATAATCCCACTTTTGACTTTAAACCTTCCCTGACAGCAACTTGGTTTTTTTTCAGTACACCCCTTTTCATTCCACCAGAAATGCTTTTCTATTCCCCATACTGTCCACACGTATAAATGCTTCTCAATGAACTGAATGCCATTCTTACAGCATAAAGGCATCTAACTTAGGTTGCATTCTGCTGCACTGCAGACATGCAGTCAGTATTACATCTTGGACTTTGGACACTTCATAACCAAAAGGAGGGGTGTGTGATATTTTTGAGATGCCAGGTATACTCATATTTCTGACTAATCTACAAGAGCTGTGAATCCAAGGATAAGGTCCCTCCTCCCTATACCTCCAGTGAAAACAGATAAATAGATTTTGGAATAAAACTAAAACTCTTTATTCTCTAGGAGGTCCCTCTCACATGGCTTGGAGAGAAGGCAGTCGTCTTGCTCAGAGCCCTCAGTGCCTGACACTCCATTCTGCTTTCCACACAGCATCTGAGTTTCAAAAGCAGGAAAAAGAGCTGGTTTTCCCTCTCTTAGAGGAGTGGAAATGGATTAAAACCTGGGCTGGGAGAGGAGAGCCTGGAACTTGGGTCAGTACTGTAAACTCTCACGCTCAAATGAGCATACCCAATGTGCCCAATCTGAAAGGACAGCGTGGTACGTACTTGCCTGAGGAAAGCACAAGGTCCTTGGAGAGCGAGGAAAGGGACCCGTAACACACACAGAGCTGGCTAGAAGACCATGCTTCAGGACTAACATTTCTTTAAGGTGCCTCAGTGTATTTTCAGACTGATTCCCCATGAAGCATGGTGTCATCTGTCACATACTACTATTTTTTGCAACTCTGAGCTCTCTGTACTTCACCTTCGATGAATGGACAGGGATGTTTACATGCAAAAGCTCTGCTAGACCAGCTGGGCAACTTTATATTTGATGAACAGTTATGGCAATCATGATTTTGACCCATTTGTATAACAGCCTGTTATACACCTTGGTTTCTGATTAAATCTTCAGTTGCCAAATGTTTGATGTCTTCTAAAACTGCTTCCAGACAGCCAATATTAAAAATTCCAACTACCTTCAGACTTAAAGTTAAAACAAAATGCTCACTGACTTTTTTTAAAATTTTTTAATTGCAATTTCTTATACTGGGTCAAGCTAAATTAAGGCTTTTTCTTGAGCCATCACCGGCAATGAAATGAGGATTTGCTGAGACAGAGCTAAGTAAAACATTGGGAGAAGGACTATCAAGATATTTCCTCGTGACTCCTAGAAGATACTCATTGGCTAGTCACCCAAACCAAAAATCCCCAGTATTAGTTTTTATTGCTGTTTCTGATGGAAGGGTCTTCATTATACAGAACTGAAAAGCAAAAGTGACCTTGAGGGAGAGTCACGTAGTTTTATATATAAAAATGGCACACAGTAAACATCCATATTTCGTAACAGCCAGTTTTCCCTAAGCATCCACACATCCTTCTCTATACAAATATCACAATTCAATCTATTATTCTGTTTGTCCAGCTTTTTCAGCCTTCTATTCTACTAAATAATTTCTCTAGACCACTTGGTCTTTGTCCAGCAGTTATATCTTCCTGTAGCATAGGAAAAAATAAAGTTCATTTACCTCAGCCGTGATCATTGTCAAAAGCAGATTTTACTGAACAAGGACCATGTGGTCCAGGCATAGTCAAAAAGGTAGCTTTTAAAATGTAGGATAATTTTCACTGTGCTATTTCAGTTTTTCTAGTATCTGATGAATGATTTTACTAGACAGATAATCTTCAAGTCTTACGTATAAAAAAATGATTCAAGAATACTTGCAGTTCATTCCTGACACTGTCACTGAAAAACAATAACCAAACTACAGAGAGCTGAGCAATCTGTTACTGAGATCACAATCCTGCAGCTTTTACAAAAGGAAAAACTCTTTGTAAAATTTGCATTTTGGTCTGCATAAAGGACTGCTGGCTAAGGACCTAAATGTGAGGAAAAAGAAGACTCAGATACAGCACACACATTCAAACAGTTTTATGTGTGTTTAGCTCCGTTTTCTCACTCTGAGTTTGAAGTTATTTGTATTACACCATCCACATTAAATCAGAAATAATTTAGGAAGGTTGCAAGGTTCCCCATCAGATGTTTAAAGCCACTCGGATCATTCCCCCCTGTAAAATCAGTGGCTCAGAGTGAAAGCAGTGTCACATGCTTGGATAGTTACTATCTGTTCAGTTGCTTAATAGAGTCTATTATGCACCCAGTGTTTTCTAAAAACACACAAAGGTAAACTCTGTTCAGAGGAACTTGATCTTGCCTTCAGACAAAGACACATCCCCTTTTTATTCAACAAAGAATAAGGTCATTGCTTTAAAGTCAGAGAAATTACCTATTAGCACAGATGGTTTTATATCTTGAACAATATCTTCTAGATTTTTCATTTCACCATGTTCGTGGGCAAAACGTTGTTTCTCAGACGTTAATGAGGCACGCCCCTGAGTAAGGAACAAAGATAAAAATATATTTATTTAAAGTTTAATGGAACCTAATATCTTGGGGTAATCAGTTTACAAAGTATCCAGTTTAACCCGTCCTATTTTCATTTCTACTTTTGCATCTATCATATTAGGCAAAGGCACACTGTGCACAGCTCAAATCCGTATGATAATTTAGGACTAATCTCTTTCTCTAAGCAGTAGATAAATTCAGTAATTGCAATTTAAATTTGTAACAACTCTAGAACGCCACTGGATTAACAATTCCATGAAAGCATCATTAGTTTCTTCTTTTAAGCATTCTTAAAACTGTTTTACACTTTAAGATTTAGTCAGACAATTAAAATTACTAATGATAAAGCATAAATATAGAGCAAACCGTTCAGATATACTGCAGAGGCGAGGAATGGATTCATAACTTAGCAACATAAAAAGTTTCTCCTAGCTTTTTCAACTTTGCTCGTTTCTAAAAGTACAAAGACTGCATGGGGTGACTACATAGGCTGTAGAGGAGCCTATATATTGCTTCACATTATTTAAGTTATTCATTATTAAGGATGGAATAAAAATAATTCTAACCAGATGTCTGGTGCACCGTTTTTGCATTAACAAAATTGACTCAGCTGTGAAACAACTTTTGCCCTGATCTATACAGGCAATTTCCACCCACCAATGCCCAACAGGTTTCCAAATGGAATATGATAGATGCAGGAGAAAGGGCTATAGAGTATCATTGACATGGACTGGGCTGCAAAGAGGATTGGAGCTCAGTGTAAGTAACACAGAGTGTGGGGCAAGGAGGGGCCAGGATTTGTGAAAATTAAATTAGTTGTCTCAATACACAGAGCTTTGTCTGTACACAGGCATCTGAAAATTTCAGCAGAAGAGTTTAAACCACATACACCTCCACCCCTCATTTTAGTCTCGTGCCTGCAGAAAACATCACTGCGAAAGCACTTCTCAAACGCAGATCTAGAATCCAGCCACTCAAACATCTTACAATTTCAGACACAAAGAAGCAGATTAAACAGGCATATAGGGAAGTACAGGGGGAAAATTGAATGCTAAATGGAATTTTGACCAAATACCCAGAAGATATTGGCTCTCCAACCACATTTTTTCCAACTCATAAGACATAAGTTTCCTTAATCTTAGCAAGTTTATTAAGACTACAATGAAGTATTGAACACAATTCATTCCATAATTCCACCAAAGTCTACAAATTTGACAATTCTGACTGTTTAGCGCTGCATATACCATTGGATATAAGCCAGGATTAGTTTTTTAATGGTATTTTTTGCTCAGTTTTAACAAAACTGAGGAAGTTGATGCTACATTTCAGAACTACAATTCTGCAATGTGGCAACACGTGCCAGTCTCATCACCAAAGCTCCTTTGCAGGTCCTAGGACACCAAGGGCTGGTGGGCAGAAGAAAAGGCCATTTTTCATTTCCAGCTGCAAGAAAAGTGCCTCCATCCCAAGGGTACCATGGGAAGCCAGAGAAGGCTGTTATGTGATTGGGGCTGACTGAGCTAGTCTGCCTCACAGGACATCAGCTTCTCCAGGCTCATCCGTAGTTCCAAGGAATTTCCAGAGATTTCTCTTCCACAGATTCTTATGGCTATACGGGCTTATGCAAGTCTTAAGTGTTCTCCTAGAGCTATTAGCACAGAAATACTGAGATATGGGCACTTGGTTTCCCTTGTGGATAAAATGTGGAACTCTCACCCTCGAGGGAATGCCGCAATATTAGTAATCTTTGACATATTTCTGCTCAAGTCATTCCACTATGAATACGCATTTTGCAGTCTGCCATTTCCCAGCAGCCCAGCAGATGTCCCCAAAGTCTGTATCCATGCTTTAGACCCATCTCATTTTAAAGCAGGAATTTTCCTTGACATTTTCAGGGAAAAAATACAAAGCTTTCTTTTTAGCCAGAAAAAAAAAAAAAAAAAGAAAAAAAGACATTTATGACTTCCATGGCAAAAAGTTGTTGCTAGGATTAACTCAAAGTACTACAATAAATAGATTTATTAAATATCAGCTATATAAATATATTTTATATAAATACATATTTATTAAACATATTATATAAATATCCATTTTTCATTCTAAACTGCTGGTTGGTTGGAATCAAAATGCTCAGTACAGCCTGACTTGGAGGTAGATTTCCTGGGGAGCCAGGACTGGGTGCTGTGTGATACCACCTGATCCCAGGCTGCTTCTTCAGCGGCTTCCTTAATGCCTTATCATGCTGCTGTTGAGGAAGCCAGTTTTTGACCTGGCCTAAAACACCCCAACCCCTACAAGACTTCCTTGGGCTACCAAGAAAAACAAAATCACCTCCAAGAGCTGTGACCAGCTCATTCTTCAGGCTGTGGCAGGCTGGTAGTTTTGAGCACCTCTAGGATCTGCAGGTCTTGGCAGATCGTTTGAGAAAGGTGACCTTTGATATTTTCCACTGTGCATAACAGCCAAGAGGTCAGCCTGACATATTCTTTCATTTTTAGTCAAAACAAATAACCAAAATCCTTCATGAAGCAGTTACTTCTTCATACAGTTTTACGCGTGCTTGGCTTTCAAGGAGGTATTCAATATTTTAAAATTTAGATAATAGCAGAGATATTAAAACACTTATTGATGCAACCATGGATTATAAATCCTGACACTGACACTAATTTAATTAGCTACTTAAAGTGCTTAAACAGTAAGGATGTGATCCACTGCAACATTTTTCAGGCCACTAGCTTGAGAAATTACTGCTAGCCAGATGGGTCATTTTAGGTCAGATTCACTTCTGCCTTATCTAAATTTCTATATTCTCTTAATTTCCCACATGACATTCTACCATTAAAAAAAAAAAAGAAAATTATAACCAAAACAAACAAACAAACAAACAAAACCCCCAAGTAAAATCCCAAACAATTTTAAATTTATTCAGCTTTGGTCTGCATTTGGTTGATCCCATTAGTCAGAATGAATCATGTCTCCAAGTAAATATTTTTCTAGTATATTAAGTAAGAATGAAATATTACATTATGTGTCTTAGCAAAAATAACAACAGCTATGTACATAGAGATTTTTGCTTGGGAAAAATGCTTATAAAAGAAATTCTATAGTTAGGGATTTTTTTTAACATATATTTTAAAATAGATTAAAATCATGCAGTGGTTTGGCTTGGAAGGGACCTTTTAAAGGCCATGTCGTTCAACCTCCCTGCCGTGGATAGGGGCACCTTCCACTAGACCAGGTTGCTCAAAGCCCCACCCACCCAGCCTGGCCTTAAATACTTCCAGGGATGGGGCAGCCACAGCTTCTCTGGGCAACCTGTGCCAATGTCTCACCACCCTCATTGTAAAAAAATATTCATAATATCTAATCTGAATTGACCCTCTTCCAGTTTACAGCCATAATCCCTTGCCCTATCATTCTATTCCCTTACAAAAAGTACCTCCCCTGCTTTCTGTAGCCCCCTTTAGGTACTGGAATGCTGCTAGAAGGTCTCCCTGGAGCCTTTTGTTCTCCAGGCTGAACAACCCCAATTTGTCAGTCTTTCCTTATAGGAGAGGTGTCAGAAATGTACTTTAATTGTTAATTCAGTCATTCTAAAGGAGCTACATAACACCTCCCTAAAAACTGTGCCCAATATTTCAAGATCAGACAGTCGATTTGGTTACAAAACTCTAGTAATTCGGAGGCAAGTGCTTTGGGTGGTCGTTCTTCCTCCCCAGATTGACAAATTCTTAAATTCTGTTCTCCACCAAGTAGAGTGGTGACAGCAAGAGCATGGCTAGTTTTTCTCTGTGCCCTGCCAACAGGGCAAGCAATGGCCTGCTGCAGGAAGAAACAACTCAGTTTTGTCCATCTTAACCTCAAACTAAGGGGTTGCCAGTGCATTTAGTACAAGCTTCCAGAAATCCATCCCTGAATGCCTATAGCTGGAATAAAAAATTACAGAGTTTTTCAGTCAGTCAGCCGAAAGAAGAGGATGAGGCCAAAATGCAGAAGACTCAGTTCTGGATTTGTGTGGTTTGCTGTCTTGTCTTTCTCCTGACACTGGGGAGATGCAAAGTGGATGGACTTGTCAGTGTTGAGCTGCTCTGACTAAAACATCTTCCAGAAGCACAGGGCCCATTTTCTGGCATTTCCATTTCCAGTCATTGCATAGCAAACTTTTGTACTCTGGCTGCTAGGAAATGAGCTGTGGAAGATCAATACAAGGCAGCGTAAGGCAGAAATTGCTCTGGTCTCCTTGCATCTCCATAATCCCAAAATACTAACATGGCACAAAGTTCACTGGTATTTCCTTTCCTCTTCTAATAGGAAAAGGAATTTGAATGAGCTCTGGTGCATGAAGCTCTGAATCTTTTAAAAAGAACCATCATCTTCAGGCACATTCCGATTTGTCTTTTAAGTCCACTGTCTTGCTCTTTTAGCAATATTAGGTTAGATATGATCTAGATGTTAGATGTTGGGTTGGACTAGATGATCTTCAAGGTCTTTTCCAACCTTATCAATACTATGATACTGTGATATTAAAAATTAATTCATTTAATGAAAAGGGCTCAGCAGTTTATAGACATGCCCTTTTCAGTACATCAAGTGTCCACACAGTCTCATTGCTTTACTGAAGGACCTGAATGCTTGCCAAACAGGGGAGAGATTTTTTCCAGCTGTTATCAAAGGATGTTATTGCACTGTTGTTCAAACAGCTATATGAAGACTCATCTAGGCCAGCAATCAGCTGTCTTAAGTTGTATTATGTTTTCATTATGTATAACAAATGTAGACGTACATAAAGATATATGTATCTTACCTCCACCGAGTGACACACCCCAAATCCAAAAAGAAAATCTTTCATAATGAAATTCACAGGTGAACTAACAGATTTAACATGATACCTGTGCAGCTATTAAGAGGGAAAGATACAAACTCACAAACTCTTTCAATAGAAAGAGGAAGGTAAAGTAAGAAAAAGAGACTATATATTCTTCTTGCTTTTATTTCTCAAACATATTCAGCATGCCAAGAAATAAATTAAAAAAGCACCAACATTTCCTTCCACGTACTTCGCAATGCTATATATTCTTACATGATTTTTTAATCAAGTAAGTAATTTGCCCAAAGAACAACAAACTACTAAAACTGAAGATATTATGAAGACAATCATGGTATCTTTAATCAGGTTACAGGGTGAACTATACAATACACTTTCACTAGAATGCTGAAGGTTGAGAATATTAATAACATTCAAAAGATTAATAAACTTTAAGTCCAAAAACTCAGTGAAAATGTCAGAAAGTATTGCCTCTACCACAGTATAATTACGTACCAAGAAATCTACAGTATATTTTGGATTTGAACAAAAGACAATAAAGCGCATATTTTCAAAATGTTTTCAAAGCCCATTTTTTAAAACACATATTTGAAGTTACCATGGTATCTCGGATGGAAAGTAATATGAGCTAAATTCTTTATTAGCAGGAAAATTACGATATGGACTGTGTTAAATGAGCAGATGAAGTACAGACAAAGAAACAATAGAAGCATTCTCTGATTGTGACATATATGAAAACTCTTGGCATACGTAGATTTTAGAAAAGTCTCTAAAATGTCTATGCTCCTTAATGGATCAGAGTAATTTGTATTACTAAATATGTATTATTATTGCAAATAGTAAAACATAGTGACTTGGACACAGGACCTTTCAATTCAAGGAGGAAAAGGAAGTAACAAGACTCAGGAGATATTAAAAAATTTCTGGTATATTGCATTTGAAATAAAACCAGTTCTTAGTTTTAGGGGAGGGTTCTGAAGTTTTTAGGGTTTTTTGTTTGATGAACAGGGTTTAGGCTTCAAGTAAATGTACATCACAGTTTTCACAGAAAATTACTCTTATCATATGATAGCCAAATTGAGGCTCAGATAACAAACAAAAATGACCCATCAATAAAACCCTGAGAAAAATCATAGAAAACAGCTGTAAAAACAAGAGACCAGACTGCACAGCAACCATCTATACGGGATATTACAGAACAGGAAGCAAATCCTGCAAATACTACCAAAGTGAAGTCTAATGCCCACGTGAGCTAGTTTTGCTGGGGCTGCCCCATGAAGCCAGGCTGAAGAGCAGAGCAGCTCCATGCCAAAGAAACGAGGGAGGCGGGGCTGGAAGCTCTCCAAGAATTGCTCTTTTCATCAGCTGGGAGGCAGCTGCAAATAAACCAGAGCACCCTGATGACAGCACTGTCCCATTTTAGAGGCAGCGCTGGCACTTGTTCCGTCTCACAACCAGGGAGGCACAAATCTATTTATATAAACACTTGCCTCCATTTGACTGTGTCTACTGTGGCTTATTAAACAAGAGAACAGAGATCAGCACTCAGATAAATTAATAAATTCATTTGAGGTTCTTATATACCAAAGACATGAAAACCACAAAAGACGTGAGAACTGCAGACTAGAGAGCAAAGCAGCCCATTAGTAAGTAGAGTATTCCCAACTGCAAATGTTTTTGTTTTACTTGCATTTTTCCTGTGACTTTCCCACTGCAGAGTTAAGAGCAAAGCAAACAAAAAAGCAGTTGTGAAAAAACAGTGGTTAAGAGTCATGGGAGAAGATGGTGAAGTATCTCCCTGCTGGGAGATGGTCTCTACATCGCTCTTTATCTCTTTCGTCACAAGTAAACCCATGGTCTCAGGGTTGTTGATGAACCATGTGGGGAGCTCTAAGCAGGGACTGCATACAGCACCGGGAGCTGAGGGGCCTCCCTGGGGAGTCCCACAGAGTCATGAAAGTGAAGGGACAGGAGAGGCAGAGAGAGAGAGAGGGCTGGGAGGGGACTGGCCAGGCTGCCCTACTAGCCAGAACTCCAGGACAGCATCAGGTACAAGGAGTCACAAAATGCAAAATAAAAAAGGTGGAGGTATGGACATGGGCTCACAGATCAGGGGTTAACTGAAGTCCAGTTGCTTCAGGTGACTGACACTCCTTTAGAAACTAAAAAGCAGAGACATACAAGCCCTCTCAAATCCCTGGACCAAAGCTCTAAATGAAATGACAGTGCCTCCTGATCAGGCCCATCATTTAACACCTAAAGGTGAAGAGGGCACATTAAAACCAGACCAGACAACTTGGACAGAGAACTAATGAATAGTTTGTTGCCAATTGTGTGAAAAAACGTATTTTGAGTAGATAATATCATACTGGTTGGCAGTTAAAGATAGAATTTAGGTAAGAAATGTAATTCTGGTGGTGGCTTCAAAACACATGTTAATGTTTAAGTCTCATAAAATTTATTAAGTACCCTTTCCATGTAAAGAAGCACACACAGTTAACAGATTAACAAACTTAACATACCTTAAAGTTATAAAAAGTTTATAAAGACAATTATTTCAAGAAAGTAAGGCAAGCTGACTCAAATTAACCAAAGGCATATTCCACACCGTATGATGTCAGCTCAGGTATAAAAGCTAAAGAAAGGAGAAGAAAGCAGAGCCATTTGCTATTTAAAGTGGTTACCACCTTTCAGATAAACCATGACAACTTCAAAACTGCCTTTTAATTAAAAATTAAAATTTCCATTTGAATGCACTGGAATACTTGAGACAGTAGATTTCAAAAAGTCACATAGTTTAAGTGTGGCAAAATTCTAATTATATTAGGATCTGCAAACCTTCCTTACAAATTCAAATGGTGACAGCATTCTGAGTAAATTTTAAAAAATCAAACAACCTCATGCTGATACCAACAATGCTATCAGGTCTCTAGAATGAAGTATAGAACACAACTGCAAAGAGTATAACAAACACAGCTTTCATCACCACTTCTTTCACCACAACATAGCAGAAAAGTTGGTCATCAGACTTGGTTTAATGAAAACAGATGTTCCCATGGGGGGGAAATAAAATTGACAGGAAAATGAAAACACAGCTGCACTTGAACTAAAATTTAAAAGCCACAAAGGAAAAATTCAGCAACAAAATTCTGATAAGTGACTTCGTGGCAGCTTTTGAGGGTGGGGGAGGAACAAAAAGGTGGAAACTGCAGTTTGGCCAACAAAAGTTCTGAGGTTATTTTTCTTTGGCTAGAACTAGTTGAAATACTATGGAAAGTAGATGAAAGGAGAAACAATGTTTAAATCTGTAATCACGCATTGCAAAATTAATGATCAAAGGACAGCATAGAATATAAATGATGTTAAAATTAGTTTAGTTGGACAAAGTAATTGTTGAGTCTCCAGAGATTCTGTTATTTCTCATACTGCTAAAGCAACAGATCAGAATATTTCTAGGACTGAAAAGGTCTTCCTGCTTCAAGTAAAACTCTTTTATCAAGCAGGTTTTTGAGAGGCAAAATTTGAAGGGAGTCTCGTCGAACAGATTTTCATTGATACATGCACTTAGTAGTGTAAATGTCAGTTTAGTTTATGCGAAAGTTGGTTAACTGGTGATCCGTGCTGTGGCTTGGCAATTCTTACCTTTGCAATAATGAAAAGGTTGCTAACAGTAGAGTCCTTCTGATTGTACATTTTTCTCATAATTTTTTCCCATTTTACTTCTCTTATCTCATTCCTAAGGTTTGGAAAGTCTTTCCTTGCAGCACTTTTCCACAATCAGCTGAAGTCAAAATAATTTCCTAAGTGGACCTAAATTCCAGCATTCTTTCTCAGGCCAGAAAAAGAAACCAGGAATGGCTTAATTATTTACTTGCTGATATATTACTTTCCAGCAGTTAAATCTCAACCCTCAAGATGCTTACATTGTATTTTCTTTCTTTGGGGGGAGGGCATTTCTCTTCTACTTTTCTTACTTTTCAGGGGAACATTTTGTTGCAGAAGAAAGCCAAGAGAGGAGTTGCAGAGCCCTAGACCAAGGATGTGTTTCCTTATGCCCAGCTCAGGTCTTGCACTCACAGATTTCCAGCTTCTAGACCCAACATACTCTTCACACAGTGTGGCAGTAAGCACCCACTCATTCTCAAGCCCCTCAGGATGGCTAGACAGGAAACCTGGTGCTCCCAGGTCTTCCAGGAACACAAACAGTGATCTGAAATGTGCACCATCAGCTCCTGCTGCTTGCATCAACATCTGGCCACAAATTCAGCCCTAATCTACCTCAGACAGCTGTTATGTCTGGCTATTACAAACAGTTCACAAATTTACTCCAGGCAGGACACGAAATTCAGTGGACTGCTTTTTGGACAAAACCCAAATTAAAGCTCCACCAAGAAGAATAAGCAGATGAGAGGAACACCGAGACTGTGTGAGACACTGATTGGTTTTGGCGCTGCTTGAGAGTGCAGAAGCTAGAAAGTGGTGAGGAAAGTATGCAGTCACCAAGTCACCAAAAATTTAGAACCTGTGAAAGGAATCAGTCGCTGCGTAACAAGAGCAACCACCTGGCTTCTCAGCTGACTAGCAAATTAGCAGTGAGAGGTGAAAAGATGCAGGAGAAGAAACAAGGGAGAGAGCAGAAAGGCTGATTAACCACTTCAGTTGGACAGACATGCAGCCAAGACCTTTTTACTGCCTTACTGCCTAGGGCTGCGAAGTGCCTACATTTCTGCCCCTGTCAGTTTGTTTCCTTAACCGTACCAGGAGGTAATTTTAGTACAATAATTTTAGTACAATATCAATTATTTGATAATACCAGTCTTTATGGAAGAAATGGTGCAATGCACCATTCCTCTTTGGCAACCTCCAGGTTTCCACAGCCACAGACAATACACAGGCTTTCAGTCCGTGTTCAGTTCGGACACAAAATCACTTTAAGATTATTTGATGAAAACCAAAAGGGTTAAAAACACTTATTAAAGCAAACAAAGAGAAAAGCACCAAAAAACCTCCATCAAACCCTCCAAAATACACCTGTGTTCTAGTTAGTGGCAAATCCTGCATTCTTTTGTACCTGTGAGACTATATTTTGTGCCTTCTGGTAAGCAATGTCCAAGATGACTTCAGCAATACTTTCCCATCTCAGACTCTATGATCCTACTATTTTCCCTTTTACAGCATGAGTGAAAGGATGCTGTTCAGAAAGCCCACAGGTATTGACTGCAAAATGCACCCTCTTGATGCAAAGGTATGTGAACCACAAAAGATCTTTAATATCAGACAGCCAAAGAACACTGTGCAGGAGTTTGGTACCAACAAACGTGACCACAAATACTGCAAACAAACTGGCAAGGTGAAAAAGCAAAGCCAATTGGCCTCTCATTCATTTCCTTTAAGTAGCTCACAAACTATTAAATTCATAAGCACCTTTGAAAACATACCAGTTTCTTTATTCTGGCACATGGAAGTCATATGTTTCTTTATTTTGGCGCATAGGAAGGAATGAGGTAAGGGTGACTGATGAAGTCTCTCAGCAGCTTCAAATTCTGACCAGTGTTGATAGCACTGCAGACCACAACATCTGCAACATGAGCTGTATCACTGGGCAGAGAAGTTATTTGTTGCAATGTGTCCCAGTGCTTGCAGAAGGATGACTTGCCTGCCATCCTAATAACGTATGTGTATGTTTTTGTGCAAGACTGTGCTCAAAAATAGTAGTTGCATTAACACATGAAATATTAAACCCCTAAGTTGAACATTTTTGTCTTTACACGTTTGTAAATGAAGTGCTGAAAAATTATCTCCATTATGAGCTCATCCCTTATAGAAATAGAACAGGAACTCCAAGAATAATCATGCCCCACCTTGAAGTAATATGGAAGTCTGTCCGTAATTTAATAAACTTTAGAACAGAAAAACACTTGTTATGCCAAGAGAGATATACTGTTGCAGTTGCTTTCACAAATATTGTATTCTTGCCTTTATCTATAGAGTGCAAGCAATATCATGATATTTAAAGGAACGATAAAATCATATTACCTTTACTACTAATCCCTTTGAGTCAACCAACCATATCCTTTTGGTAGCTGCATCTTTGGATATCCCTTCTTTTTCCATGGCCATAACAATGAGGTTTGCTATCCCTAGAGCAGCCTGAAGGAAAAAGAAGAAAAGTAGTATAAAAAACAAGAAATAAAATAAATCTGCTCACTAATTTCCACTATTACAGGTACGTTTCTTAATTTCATTACACCACAAAACTGAATCTTTTTTTTTCATGAAGTAAGCACAATGAACTGCTGCTACCATTTGGTAATTGGAAACCATAATTTAGAAAAATAGCATAGATAAATCTTAAATCATATAGAAAAAATATTGTACAGATAAGTCCTCAGATGGCACTTAGAGTGTGGAGAGTGCAATAAATGTTTAAACTTGAAACTAGAAAATGGCAGAATTAACATTTATTCCACATAATAACCCAGCCTTGGAAGTGTTCCAGGCCACATTGGATGGGGCTCTGGGCAACCTGGTCTAGTGGAAGGTTCCCTGCCCATGGCAGCAGGGGTAGAACTAAATGATCTTTAAGGCCTCTTCCAACCCAAACCATTCTATCATTCTATGATATTCATCTCAGAATGCATTAAATATTTTTTCTTCTTTGAAATTTTTGTAATTTAAACCAAAGGAAATGATAGTCTGTATGCCAGAAAGTAAAATACAGTCCTAAAAGACTTTTTGTTCTTTTTTAAAATGTCCATCAGGAAGGCAAACCTCCTTTTACCTACTATTCATGTGTTTTGTAACTCTAGACTTGGCTGCGCTCCCAGTGAACGCAGGAGCAAAGAAATCTCATCAATATTTTACTGAACTGTCTATCATTCTTACTGGATTTTATAATATTTCATCCAACAGATCAAATGTCATACAGGTACAGATTGAACAGGCAAAAACACCAGACCAGTCAGTATTTCTGATTATCGACTCGTATCCATATTTATGGGGTTGATTCCTTGTTCACTGAGAATCAAGATTCACCTTTTCTCATCAAGAAATAAATAGTTTTATTGAAAATGAGCCCCTGCAGCAGGGAGGACATCTACCATTACTGCTTTGCTGCAACAGGCACACTGACAATACTAACAATACTAACAAGAAAAAAGGTGCCCACCAGAACATGGATTCATCTGTCTGTTGAGCATGGAGCAAAACCAGGGGAAGGAACTCTAAAGAGATGGATAGTCTCAATACACTAAGGCATTGATATGCCAGACATGGATACAAGTAGTAGTTCTGAAAACTATAGACGTAGCAGCAAATATTTAATGAAATTAAAGAAGCCTGCATGGGGTTGAAGACTTCATACAAGAGATGACAAGCCACACTACATGATACATGCAGTCTTCACTTCTGTCAGTGGCTTAGAAACGGATACTAAAAAGTTAGTTTTAAAAAATAATGTTCATTAAAAATAACAGAAATGGATGATTTTGATACGCAGAATACAGAAAAACTATATTCATTGACAAAAAAATTCAAAGGGGCACTGTTTCTTACTAAATAACACTGACTCGTGTAAATATATTTTATTTACTTTCTCTGGAGTACTTCGTCATCTTTGAAAAACGTTCTGTTTGTTTATATTCAGAGCATTTAAATAATTTACAGCTGAAAAGCAAAAGTCTAAACTTCTAAAAAAGAGAACAAATTTTAAAAAAATGTCTTATGAAAAATATACGGCTTGACCATATGATCAGAAATTTTCCTGCAAGTTTCCATTTGATTTAAAAACCAACTTTCAGCAGGCGCTAATGCTCATTTTACCCATTTAATCTTTTTGTTAAGTAGACACATATAATTTGATTAAATTCTAAGAAAAATCATTGTACCACAATTTTTCCTGATGTATAAAAATACCTACTTCTCCAGCTCCCTGGAACAACACTGTGTGATCTGACAATCTGTTCTTGGTAATACGTAGAGCTGCAAGAAGACCTGCAACAGCAACTGATGCAGTTCCTGAAATACAAAAAAGTTAATATATTTCGTTATTCTGGACAGAATTACAAAACATTACATTTTAAATAATTCCACAGCATCTTTTGGCTAAAAGATTCAATTAGCGAGAATAGTAACAAATAGTTGAGTGGAAAGTTAAATAAGTGGAAATATATTCAGAGCAACATGAAGTAAAATATGCTTGATTAATTCAACTGGATGGGTATAATGGCTGGGGCATTTGGGAGGCTTGGATGGATGGAGCGTGGTGCCCATGGTTCCATGGTTGTGGGTCCGATCCCTGGGTGGGCATTTGCTTGGGAGTTGGACTAGATGATCCTGTGGGTCCGTTCCAACTCAGAAAAACCTGTGAACTACTGTAGAATATTCTGGCTAGGACCTTTTTTAGAAGGGAAGGGTGGGAGAGCCCAGATAGAAGTATTTTGAAGGACTTCAGATACTGAAAATTAAGACACTGGTTTCATTCTTAAAATAGATATACATACTTCAATTACAGTAAAATATAAGACTAAAATAAAACTTCATTTCTCAAGGGGAGGTTGTCAGAGTAGATGAACAAACTGAACATTTACAGAGAACCTAAGCTAGCTGAAGGCGTAAGACCAGCTTATTTAAGACTGTGAACGAGGTTTCAGCTTACCGCCATCTAAAACATTGGCAGTGCTTCTTAAATCTATCTTTGAGTTATGCCACATATAGATAAAGGCTAACACTGAGTTTTATAATTTAGCCTGTGGAGACCTTTCTTCTTCAAATCAGAACACAAGGAACAAGATACCTATCACAGAATATTCTGAGTTGGAAGGGACCCACAAGGATCATCGAGTCCAGCTCTCACACAGCACCACTGCCTCCCTGGTGGGAATCAAACTCCTGGTCTCCCGCATGAGATGTAGGGACACTCGCCACTGTACTAAAGTGGATTTTCAACTACATTCTTTTATAAGGGTGCTATGTGCAATGCTACATTAAAAATAAAACTTAAGATACTAGACATGGAAGTGGATCATAACATTTGCTGCTTTTTGGATTCTGTCCCAAACTTACTACTGCTCTCCCTCACAACTCTCCCATCTTTAATCGGAGTGAAGATACAAAAAAGTTTCTATGTCAATTTCCTTAAAACATCAGAGTAATTTTTCTTTCCCTGAGAAATACAGATTTTGTATCTGTTCTCTTTTGTTTCTACATTTCCCTCCACTATATCTTTTCTTAGAACAGAAAAATGTTGGTCCTCATTGTGAGAAACAGCTGTTAAGAAAAAGTAGGGCATTAAAAAGAACTCATGCAGGCATCTAACCCAGACTTGTTCACAGTGGCAGGATCAATCACACCTCTGTGACTGCTGACATGTCTCTGTCTAACTTGCCCCAAAAGTCTTCTTTCAAATGTTCTTATGATCTCCTCAAAAAGCTATTCCAGTGCTTAACCACACTTTTGGTTGAAAATTCCAAATTCAAAGGTTTCTTGTCTTCTTCTATTTTGGTCTCTTTTCAACTACTGGAAAACCTGTTATTTTGTCTTTGCAAAGACCATGTATTATATTTGAAGACTAATAGTGTCCCAACCTGCTTTTCTTATGTGGAACAATCCTAATTCTTCCACTCTTTCAGAAAGTGGTATTTTCTAAAACACTTAGTACTCCTTTCTTTCCTCTGAACTGTTTCTTCTATTCCTGGAGCTGCAGCACCCAAATCAATGCACTAAACTGCAGGTGAATTGTCAGTACTACTGAGTCTGTCAGATTCCGTCATGCTCAAGAAAGTTGTATTTAGTCACTAGAACCACATTTCTGGTTCTTCTCACCCAAAAATCAAAGGTGATTCAATCTCCCCAACAAAGCCTATTGGAGGTGAAGACTTTCTTTCATGGATTACCGATTTCAGGCAATAAGCTCGTATTTTCCACTAATTATTACCATTACTAAAGCCCAGGCATAAGATGGACCAAAAACCCCCAAACAGTCAGATTCTACTCCTGCAAGGAACTTAAATCAATTAAATACTAGAAAAAGTGCTAAGAAAGTGCATTAGTTTTCAACAGGTTCACAGAACTCATAAAGATGTCCTGTGGATGGGGATATGGTAGTGAGGTAGACAATACCAGCAGCAAAGTTGTGCTCATTGTATTTTTTTAGAGGAGATTCTGAAGAACCAATATCAGACAGGACTGATTTCATCAGAACTGAAAAAGTTGTACCGGGTGCTAACAATTAGGTACTGAAAGTCAAAAATGGGTTTCAACAGTGTTCAAAGATTTATAAAGCCTATCTGATTCAGAAAGAGCTGATCCACAGGGAGACGCACACAGACTCTGTGATGTCCAGTTGTGGGAAAAGAACAGAATCTTTCCTTCTCTGAGTAGTGGCTGCCAGTGACTGACCCCAGGAAATCAAAGATGAGGCCACAAATGATTTTGAGAAGCCTGCAAGTACTTGCAAGGAGGAGATCTACTGGCTCCTACAAATCTGTCCCTGATCACCACTGCTCCACCAATTGCCTACAAGCTAACTGGTGGCTTTTGAGGTAAAAATTCACACTGTTACTTTTCATAGAAAGTGTGAAATAGGTATGACCAACCCTCCAAACCATGTGGCCCAGAATCAGCTCATTGGACATTTGCCCTCAACATGCAGCTCCCCTAATTTTGATATTAACAATTCTACTTTCTCATAAGGAAGGCAAATTTTAAAGCTGATAGAACAGTAATCTCTACATTAAACTCTAGAAGGTGCTCAAAACAGGCATTCATACTGCAGGCACACAGACCATTGCTTTTCAAAGACATTTACCTAAGGGACTAAAAGAACAGAAGTAATAACAAGCCTGGTACTTGGTAAACCTCTCCTTAAATGATATCATTTGGGTGTTGAAGGCTTGGTTTGCATCTGTGGTTTATAAGTACAATCATCTGAGTTTCAAGAATGGATATTTTTTTAAAAATAAAAAGTAACGCTTAATAAAACTTAAGAACACATTTCAAAGTTAGAAAGTCACTTTTTGAAGTAAATCCACCTGAGCAGTTAAAAAAGTGTGTCTTCAGAACTAAAAACTTTGTTATGTGCTTTTGATTATGACTTTTCCCTTCAATCATCAGAAATACAGGACACCTTGTTCTCAGCTAATTTAATGTTTAGACCATAAAATTTGGCATTTTTATATATTTAGTCATTTTTATGACTTGTTCTGTACCTCATTTCTAAATAAAAAAAATCTGAAAAATGGTTCCTCTGAGGGATGCCTTTGGGCACAGCAACCATCAAGCCAAGACACTTCCACCCCACAGTCTCCAAGAGCCAGCTTGTTTCTTTCCCAGATTAAACTGAGTCTTCCTCTGGCAAGTGCTAAGTTGGCAAAGACCAAAAATGGCAAAATGGAGAAGTCAGAGCGTGCTCTCAGTTTCCCTTGGTACTCTACCAAACAATCCTCAGAACTAGCAAGAAAAAAATTCCCTCCTCTTGTTGGATGCCAAATTCTTTCTCCTATTTCATATTCCACAGCTGTTCTTGCAGGGGAGGAAGAGGAGAGAGCCTACATAACATAGCTGATTCCTAAAGCCATCAATCTGGTCTCCTGAAAAGGAAAGCAGAGCTGGAGCACTGTATGGTCCTGTTTCCAGCCCTCTAAGACAGAAGTTGTGGCCATCTCAGCACTCTTCCCTCACAGGTTCACAGGTTATTCTGAGCTGGAAGGGACCCACAGGATCATCTAGTCCAACTCTCAAGTGAACGCCCACCCAGGGATCGAACCCACAAGTGTGGAACCACGGGCACCATGCTCCATCCATCCAAGCCTCCCACCATCTAGACCATGTCACTGAGCTCCTCATCAAGTCTTCTCTTAAACACCTCCAGGGATGGCGACTCCACCACCTCCCTGGGCAGACCATTCCAATGAGAGATCATTCTCTCTGTGAAAAACCTCAGAGGACTTCTCAGAGAGCTGTGAAAGCTGTGCTTCAAGCCACTTTCTGGTGGAACACCATAAATTTATAACAAATGTAAATGCTGGAATACCAGAAAGATGGGATACCATCTTATCTTCATGGCTGCTATACTGTTGCTAAATTTATTAGCCAGAAAAAAGAGATTGCAACTAAGTATTATATACAATAAGTTGGGATATTTTGACAAACTGAATTATTGTGATATTATGACATCATCTGTTTTAATGAAAAATAAAGATATAGGAAACATAAATAAAATACTACATCAAATGTCAATAACATTTTGCATTCATTATTTCCATGGGATGTGATCTAGCATTACCTGTATGTTCATTATGTGACTGATTCATAACAAAGGTTATAATAGCAATATAAATAAAGGCTTAAATATGACATTCCTCTCAAATCAAGGTTTGCACAGCACTGCTCTAGAAAATGTATTTAAAAGTAGCCCACCAATTTTATTCAGCCTTTTGATTCTAAATGGGATAATAACCTAATTTATTAGATTACTGAAGCCACTATCTCTGCTCCTGGCAATGGCTGTCATCACTCCTGTCAGCAACTTCCCTTATTCCTTCCTACTGAAAGGGCGGCAGCATCAGCGTGAATAGCAGATCTGTTTAACCGGAACTGCTCTGACTTACAGCATGACCTTAAATTTCACCCTGAATACTGACTTGAGTTTTTGAAAAGAATCGAAATGCAGTTCACATCCATCTGCCAAAGCCTAACCACTTCTTGTAGACATTATGAACCAGAAACAGAATTTTGCTGCTTTTCTGACTGTCATCACTATAGGAAGGAGAGAATTGACTTGGCTGTCTCTTACAGACAAGAGGTTAAATCCCTTGTGTGCAGAATAAGATAGACATTGTTCATGGATATGATTTTGAAAACCCATTCTATTTTCCACAAATTTCTAGAACAATAACCAAATCAAACTTAACAAAGTATATTTTCTAAAGCAGTGCCAACTGCTGTGACAGCAAACATTTCATTATTGCTTTCTAGGAAAATTTCTTCTAAAAATACAATAGATGTGAAATTTCAAGGGACACCATTCTATTTCAAGTCTTTCGTTTCTGAGAAAGATTCTGTAGCCTTACTTATTACTGTAAACTGCAACTGAACATGAATATCTCAAAGGAAATCCACGGCCTTTTGGGTTCAGCACACTCTAAATGCTTTGGAGCACAGAGTGTTCTTTCAGCAGATACAGAATTAAAGGAAAAAAATTGGGAAAGAAGCCCCAAAACATGAGGAATAAGAACTTCATTTTTATTGGATGTAATTTGATTTAAATTAGCAAGAAATTGCTTTTGGCACTGAAGCATTTGTCTATTATTGAGTTTCAAAAAATAAAACTTATAATCAAGGATTAGTAGTTCCTTTATATAATTTTACCTGCCTCATCTTAAAAAGCTACATGCTGCATGCAGCACATCCTAAAATCTGAAGTGTTACAGGTGAACTAAAAGATTAGGAGTGGTAAAAGTAACATTCATATTTCTTAATACACAGCAGAACAGAAGCCATATGTGAACATGGCCAGTCATCCAAACAGCACTTCATAGAGTGCCAGCAGAAAAAATACCAAAAAACATTTCCATCTCCTCCATTTACTATGAAAAAGGTGAGAGTAAAGATCTTATCCAAAAAGTGTAATTTCAGTTGCTAGAGAGGCAAACACAGGTGTGGGTAGCTCAAAAGGACCCTCCTTTAAGAGATGGGAGCTTCTTCCTTCCATGAACTGGCTTCTCAAAGCTCTGTGTTCACACCGCCCTGCGCTGCAGCTGCAGCAGGCAGGCAGTGCAATGGGGGGAAAGTCGCTAGGGAAGGGGAATGTATCCTGCTTTAAGCGACCATTTGACATATTTGGAAAGGGATATGGAGTCCCAGCAGCACAGAGTAGCCGTGGGAGGTCATTTGGTGCAACTCATTGCTCAAGCTGCTTGTGAATGGATTTCTTTTTTAAACCCATCATGATTAAAAAATGAAACAGAGGAATACTTGTACATACACGTACTTGTATATACACATGCAAAATTATACAAAAGCTACAGTGGTGGATTTACTTGAAAGCATACTGGTTTCAATGTAATTTTATGTAAATTTACCACTAAGTAATGGAGAGAGGATACCCTGAATATCCTGAAAGAAAAATACACTTTACATAGCCGTACTTTACAAGCGTATGTCTTAATAGGTTTTTAAAAAATTGTTTTATTTTAAAAATCTCAATATGCTTCTCTTGGAAGCAAATATCACTTCATATTATGAAAGAAGTTTTCTAATTTGCACTTTATATCAGAACTTGAGATATACGATATCAATATATGAACTATTACATGTCATTCAAATTTGCATTTTTCAAATTCTTGATCAGAGAATGAATTGGAAGCCCCATGCCCACCACAACAAAATCCCCCAAACCTTCTCCACAATTTGATTTCAATAACTGGAATTTCCAGGTTACCTGGAACGTTGAAAATGTATACTTTTTGGTATTAATGTTGAAAAGAATTAAATCTAACAACGCTTGTGACAGAGAAATTCTGATTTCTGAGAATGGTGACTTAATGTAAAATTAGTCAAACTTAACTTCCAGGTATAATTTTCCTAATTATTCAAATGGCAATCTGGTGAACATTTAGCATGTATTTTAAACCAAACCACATATATAAAATTAAATAATAATCTTAAGTTATATGTGCTCTACATTTTTAATTAAGGTCTATTTTTTTTTATAAAATTTTGATGCAATTGAACAGCACAGCTGTTAAAAACTAATAACATCTAAGATCATGATGGCAACTGAAATTAATTCCATTCCAGTGCAATCTCTCCATGTAAATATTTTTGTTGGCATAAAATACAGGTTCTGTGTCCATAAAGGGGGAAAGCACTGTGGGCACAGTGGAACAGAGCTGTAACTCTAGTATTGCAGTGCACAGAATGACACATACTTTATGTAGGTTGGCTTATACTGCAGAAGGTTGTCATTGTCAATTGAGACGATTTCAAACTACAGGACAGGGGAAAAAGATTAAAACAATTTAAATAATTAAAATAATTGACCTACATAGAGGTATCAAGGCTAGAGAAACTGATGCCACTGTTTGAAGTGTATCCAGGCCAGCAGTGACTACAATCAGGTACCACATGATAAGCACTGAGAGACCCATATAAAACAAATGCAGGGCTCTAAGGAGGTGCAAACATGCTTTAAGCCACTGACTGTGCTTGAATAGCAAAAGTTCTTTCAAAAGACACTTTAGCAAATCTGAAGAGACTTTCCCTACAGCAGGGAAGGGAATAGATAGTTTCTCTAAGGGGATTTTCAAACCTGGAATCCCAACCCTGCCTCATTCTAGCGTGATCAAGCAGAGAACATTTTCCACTCTGATAAACAGCTTTGTTTGGCAACACAGGCCCCAATTCTTGTTCTGGCATTGGTCCATTCCCAGGCAGGTGTTTGAGAGAAAAAAAATAAAAATCACATATCATATCTTCAAGAAAATTCCATTCCTTATGACTCCTCCTTCCTAAATATAGGAGATGAGCAAAGCTAGCAACATGATCTAATTCAGGAATTTTAAAAGTTGTGAAGTTTGACATTACAAAATTAATTAATGTATCTCCCATAAAAGAAATTATGATAAAACCTCCCTCAATGTTGAAAAATACTAGTTAGAGAAAACCAGATAAAAATAATTGTTTTAACCCCAAGGCTTTCACTGATTCTTTTCCAAAAATCATTCTATGTATTTCAGAGAGGAAAATAAAAAGCATCAAGCTGATTTGTAGTCAGAATAAAACTAGACAAGAACTTAAGGAAAAAAGTGAGTATTTTCTCCCTAAGAAAACATTATTATATTTTGAAAATATAAATATGAAGAAATTATCATAATTGCAGAGGGAAGAAATTCACACCCATCCAAAAACAAAGACACTTTCTAGAACGCTAAAATACAAAGAATTTTATTATTCCAATAGAGTTTTATTATTCCAACAACAGTTAGTCAGAATCCTGTTCATACTTGTTCCAAATTCCTTGAATACAGAGCGGATGTATGAAAAGTTACAAAGCTTTTTCCAAAGTAAAGGATGTGACCATACTGTAGAGGATATGGAGGCAAAAGTGTTGCCAGAAATTCTTAAATATGTCTATGGGTGACCCCTAATGGTCAGTCTCTAGTGGTTTGATAAGATCAGTGTTTTGGCAGACTTTTTCCAAATGTTCTGCAATGGTGTCAAGTTGGGAACATGCTGACATCCTGTAAATATCTGTGAGCTAAGAGACGGCAACTGCATTTGTCCAGGTTAGTACCTACAGATGGATATTCTGTTTGCCATGTTTTCTTTCTCTTTTAGTGTCTGTCAGAAGTCATGATCATATATTATTTTCTTTAGATTTGAGATACATAATGGTCCTTGTTGCATCACTAAGATACACAGGAATCCTTTCTCTGGATATCCCATGGCAGAGAAAAAAACCTCAAGCTTTTCCATGAAACATATTAAACACTTCTTTTGATCCTAAAGTAACTTTCTCTTGAAAAATAATAGGACAAGGAGAAACTTAGTGCATACGCGATATTTTAAACAATCTCCAGAAGATGAAGGCAAATTAGATGCAGTGTTGTGTGTCTTTGCTTTCTTTTAAGTTTTAGTATTCTAGGGGTAGAGAATACACCTTACACACAGAGAATGTCACTCTTTCAAGTAGCATGGAAAAAATCATGCTATTAAGAATCTGAAAATCTCTAAGGATTGCTAAAGAAGTTATCATCATCTGTCCTCATTGAAGCTGTGAGGTGAAAGATTTTTAGGATTTATAAAGTTGGAATAGAAAGAGAGATAAAATCCAATTTTTAAAAGATTTCTGGATCTGTATTTGGGCTATTATTCTACTTCCATGTTATAGGGGAAGAGAACATCCTATTAAAAAGTTACTGTAGGTAATTACATGGATATGACACTTCCTTCCAAGGTGCATGAGACAGAATGTGGTGATTTGAAAATGCAAATAAAGACGCAAAAGACTTGGTTAGCTAAGTTTACCCATAGCTGGTACACTTCGGAAAAACTTCCTTTCCATTTCTTGAAACCACATTCTAGTTAAGTCTCTCTCTTTTGATTTGGGCTACGGACATTCATCCTGCAAGGAAGGAGAATTGCCTATGGGAGCTGAGGCTCTAAACACCCAGGGAAGCTCCAAATGGCCTTTGGCCTGCTGTATTGGACTGCTGTAACCATGGCTACACAGAGACCCTGCAGGGTAGGAAGCACCATGTTTCTTACAAAGGGAAATTATATTTTATAATCAGTTTATTTCCCATCTGGGAGGGTGTCCATAATCTGTTTCAGATGTGTAAGTAAAACTCATCCGGACTTGTAACGGAAGCATTGCTCATGTGGCCAGCCAAATCCCTAACATCAGAAAGACAAGGCATATTTAAATCCACTGCCATGCATGGAGTCACTGAAATAAGACCTAGATCCTGAGCATGACTCAAAATAATGACTTCTGGAAACCTCAAGCTTCTAATGTTTGGCTTAAAGTGCCACTGAAAACTGTGAGAAAGGAAGACAATTAAACTCCCATTTTTGATCCTGTCACTGCTGAGGACCTCCCTTCACCCAATGAAACATGAGGGAGTAAGAGGTAGCTGGGTGAGCAGAGCCTTCATTGGGTACCTCTCTCCAGCAGTTCTTCTGACTTTAGCCTCCTTACAAGGATAGGAGCCAATGTTCTTACTGTCCTAGAGAAAGCTATTTTCCAATGCTCTTTTCCTGCCACTTCAGTCCTGCTCTTTTTCGCCCAGGGAGGCAAGGGACAAGATCCCTGCATGATGGAGCACTGGGGAATCCCCCTCACTGACATTTCCCATCCTAGATATTTTCCTTTTTCCTGCTGTCACAAATGATTCAGATGGGAAAACAGAGTTAGGGCATCATTTCCCTCTCTGAATGAATGAGACTGGGAGAAGAATTACATGAATATTTAAATGACTTGTCAGTTTAAGAACTGAAATACAGTCTGCCATTTATCAAGCCAGTTGCATGGAGGAACAGTGGAGCACTTGTCACTGCAGTGACAAAAGAACTAAGGGAAGTATAGTCCAGGCTTGTGCTTTGACATTTTTTCAAAGATCTGAAGTCTATGATTTATATGGTGGAACACATTCACATACTAAACTATTAAGGAAAAAAAACCCCAAATAGTGGACATCTAAATAAAGCATGAGGTATAAATGAGAGGGGAAAAGTTAGGAGCTCATCAGAAACCCATGCTGAGAAAACCCAAGGCAAAATGTGACCTGTACATCTACAAATATCACAATAAATCTGATAGATTTGTTTCTCTCTGGAAATTAAGACTTATTTTTCTGGCTTGTGAGCACAATAGTGCAGAGAATAGAGAGTCTATTACCTTGAATGTCATCATTGAAAGTGCAATACTTGTGACGGTACTTCTGCAGGAGGCGGAAGGCATTAGCGTTAGCAAAATCCTCAAACTGAATGAGGCAGTTGATGCCATACCTAGAAAGACAAAACATCATGCAGTACATTAAAAAAATTATATATTAAAAAGCTATTAACATTTGCAGTCAGATTTTGAATACAGAGCGCCCCCAGAAGTCACAAGGGGACAGGTCTGGGCAGGTCCCACGAGTTATGCAATCCATGAAGATACCACACCACATGAATATTCAACTACTCCCCGCCTCTAGCCATGCATCCTCCAGTAATTATGTCTGGAGGGCAGTCCTGGGAGCGTAGCTCGCACTGTAGCACCTCATTAAAGCAGAGGAAGTGCCTTTTGGTGCCTCCTGGCCATGGAATCTGGGGTCCGGGACATTATGTGCACGCGTGTGGTCCCACAACTTACTGAAAATCCAACCGCGAGTAACTGAATGTGTGAAATGTGAACCGCAAATATACGGTGTTGCTCTGTACAATAGGATTCATACATCTACTAATATGTTTCTGTTATATTTTGCATTTTCAGATTCATATAGATTACCTAGAAGGCATATATCATGAAGTTGTATTTACTCAGTTCTAAGTTATGAATAAAAGATCAGCGGAGAAGCATTCATCTCTCTGCAGACATCTCAATAGAACTCTTCACTGAGAAATTAACTAGTGAACAAAAAAGGCTCGTCTCATAAGGAAGATAATAAAAAGGTAACACATTCAGAACATGGGTTTCATTTTATTGTCATTATGCAGGTCAGAACCATGCAATCACACACAACGTGATGCTTGATCATTCTTATATAAAAGAAGTTTTGATAAAAACCATGGTTAATCTGGACAAATAATAAACATCTGAGAACAATTTAAGGAAGCAAGTGATAGCTGCCAATTTGAATCAAGTTACACTAAAACTTTGGGTGTATGAAAAAACAAGGCTATCTATATTTCTTACATCTCCCACTTATTAAGTAATATGCTAACAGCTAACAAGTACGGTTATCATCCATCTTAACATCTTCTCATCCTTGTAGCTAATGGAACAATTCAAATTGGCATTTCATACTTTGGAATCTCCATATACCATATTTTGAAAATACTGCACGCAGTTGTATTAGCTGAACAGTATCTATCATTTAGGTGATATGACCGTTTAAGTCAGTTCAACAGCTTGGGAAATGTAACTTTTAACAAACCTCATGGTAACAGTCTCAAAGTTAATGCCAATCACTAGGAAACTATTTGAAGTATTGGCAGTTGCCTATGATGACTTCAATGGGCACAAGGCATCTCAAATACATCTAAAAATATCGATGAGAGGAATACAGGAGTATATAAGTGGAAATATTCAAGGTCAGGTTGGACGGCGTTCTAAGCAATCTGACCTAGTCGAAGATGTCCCTACTCACTGCAGAGGGGTTGGACCAGATGGCCTTTAAGGGTCTCTTTCAACATAAACTACTCTATACTTCTATGAGTTTTTTTTTTAAGTAAGGAAACTGAAGACTCCCTGCACTAGACTCATATGCAAATACCTGGCAAGTAAATAATTGCCCTGCTATGCCAATAAGCTTACTCCTATAATGACAGTAAATAGCAAGTTAAATTAAATTAGTATTACTACTATATGTATATCATAAAGTCATAGAATTCAGAAATGGTTTGGGTTGGAAGGGACCTTACAGGTCATCTAGTTCCAACCCCTCTGCCATAGGCAGGGATACTTTTCACTAAACCAGGTCACTCTGAGCTTCATCCAGTCTTTCTTTGAACACTTCTAGGGATGAGGCATTCACAATTTCTCTGTGCAACCTGCTCCAGTGATTAATCACCCTCACAGCAATTAATATTTTCCTAATATCTAATCTAAACCTAGTCTCTTTCAGTTTGAAGCCATTCCCCATTGTCCTGTGACAATATGCTTTTGTAAATATTCTCCAGTTCTTCGATATATTTTTCAGTAGTACTAGCTCTGGATTCCTTGCCTACCACTCAAATACGGCATTTCAATGTACTTTCTTAAAGTAAAAAAAACCTCACAAAACCATGAAGACATTTCTAGACAAAACCTATGTAAACACTGAGTTCAAGCTCACAGATATTGACAACAGAACACCCCCTCCCCCATCAAATATAACAGGAATACCATAAATCTCCTATGGGGAAAAAAGATTAAAACATGAAAAATTAAAAATACCGTATTAGTACTAAAACTATCTGTACAAGTTTGGATCTGGAAATATCATATAAACATTATTCCACACTAGAATAATATTGCAAGAAAAGATTTTTTTTTAAAAAAGGTATTTCAAACTTAAATAAACCTAATGGCAATTTGCACAGACTAACGAATAATTTGATTAAAAATTTAAAAAAAATATTGCATGAAGATGTTGATATGAAATTCAGCGTTAGGCCCAGCACTGTTCAACATCTTTATTGATGACATGGATGAGGGAATTGAGTCCATCATCAGCGAGTTTCTGGATGATACCAAGTTGGGGGCAAATGTCCATATCACAGAAAAGTATCCATATCACAGAATATTCTGAGTTGGAAGGGACCCACAAGGATCATCGAGTCCAACTCTTAACACTGTCTCCCTGGCAGGAATCGAACCNTTTAAGAAGGATGTTGAGCTGCTTGAGAGGGTCCAGAGAAGGGCAACAAGGATGGTGAAAGGACTGGAGCACAAGCCCAATGGGGCGCAGCTACGGGAACTGGGGTTGTTCAGCCTGGAGAAGAGGAAGCTCAATGGTGACTTAATTGCTGTTTACAACTACCTGAGGGGAGGTTGCTGCCAGGTGGGTGTGGATCTCTTCTCTCAGGCTGATGACACCAGAACAAGAGGACATGGTCTTAAGCTGCGCCAGGGGAGGTTTAGACTGAATGTTAGGAAGAGGATTTTCACAGAGAGAGTGATCTCTCATTGAAATGGTCTGCCCAGGGAGGTGGTGGAGTCACCATCTCTGGAGGTGTTTAAGAGAAGACTTGATGAGGAGCTCAGAGACATGGTCTAGTTGGTGGGGAGCTGGACTAGATGATCCTGAGGGTCCCTTCCAACTCAGAATAACCTGTGAACCTGTGAAATTACTACCAATAGTGTCTAACATGACAAGATCTCAACAGCACACATCCTGATTGAGCTAAAGGAGGTTTTCCTTATGTGCTAACAGCACAAATCCATGATAGACAGTCAAGCAGTTCATGCTTTGTCCACGAAAGCAATACATACACGTACTGAGCAGTTCAATATAAATACATAATAATATTCTGAGCAGTTCAGTATAAATACATTAATAAAGGTTTTCTTTAAACCGTATATGTGTTTGGCAACCAGATTAAGTAAAGCAATCAGTATTTTAAAAAAATGACAAAAATTTGTGTGACTAAATTAATTTCCATGGAAATCACATATTTACAACCATATTACAATTAGCCGAATCTACAGGGATTCCACTGGCAAGAATGATAATCCCTGCTGAAAATAAATACATCTTCAGGTTTTATGGAAAAATCTGGACTTCTTCAGCAGTATTATGACAAGCAACTGTTTAAAAGAGAATTTGGCAAGTCCTTAATACAGTACTGTAAATCACAACTAGGTTCAAATTAGAAACTAGAGCTACTTTCAATAATTAATTTAAATTTCTAACCTGATACACTGCAGTTTCTGCAATGAATTTCTGTGATTCCATAAGGGTCCAGGAGCTGACACTTGCATAATACTAGCATGAAACTAATTAGATTAACAGTCTGGAATCCTGGAGCTTGCTAATATGTATTTCTTGGATGTCATTAAGCTGGTGTGTCTCCTTATTTTACCATATAAAACATTCCATTTTCTCATCTGCATTTGACTTTTCTCCATTTTCTTATCCATTACCTTTGTAGACACAGACCAAAACTTCCTGTGAGTTATACTGAATAAATGTCCCTGTAGAAAACACTCATACTGGGCACACTATCCATACTAACTCTATGGGCCAGATATCACAGATGTTTAATTAAAGTGGAAAAAAAGCAGGCAGTCTAACTCTGGGCCTCTGAGATTTTGTTATCATAGCAGAAAAATTTTCTAAGCAGCATTCTCAATCATTGCTAGTATAGTATATGACATCCAGGTAAAAACCTGAAACTTCAGTGACCAGTAGTACCTCATAACACTTGCGAACTTTGAGGTCTATGTTCCAAAAAATGTCTAATTAAATCGACTCAGTGAGCACCCATGAGAGACAAGAAAATTACAGAGTTTCTCTGCTTGGAGAATTCCTGTTCTCAAAATCATTACCAGATGAGACATACAGATGAGATAATACAAAATAGATAATATCTGGCATTCCAGAAAATCCCCTTGCAATAATGAATTGGTACCACAAAGGTACCACACAGTTTTGGAAACAGTAACCATACAAAAAAAACCTCCATCAAGTCTCCTACAACTTCCACAGATTATTATTTCAATTACTTTGAGCAAAAATTAAGCCAAAATTTAAAATAATGTTCAAAGCCAACAGCTGAGATCCACTTTCTTTCCTGTATCACTTTGCAATATCCCTTCACCCCTTTCACACTCAAATGGACAATTTTACCTTCTGGTTTCTTCACTATAAAGGGAAATTGTTCAAATCATTCCTCATGGAAGCAGAATATATCCTCTCTATTTGCACCTCATACTCTACTGTCTTTCTTAATTTTCAGTTTAGAAGTGTACCTCATCTGTGGGTATGGTAAACGAATGACTGCTGGATGAGGAGGGAACTGAGCACTTGTACTGCTTGCCCATGTGCAGTCATCACATCCTGTTGTGCCTTCCAAACTACTCAAATTTGAGCAATTGTAGCCAATACAGTTCTGTAATTTGTATTTCACTTCAAACATTATGGAAAGAGAAGACAAAGCATACAACTATCCTAAAATGTGACCATATTAACATCTATAATCAATACTTGATAAAGATATAGCATAGATTGACTTCACTGAGTTTTCTCAGATAACTCAGAATGACTCATCAGGCAGGCCCAGATGCAGGTAATAGATTTGCTACCAAAAAACCCCATCAGATTTAAAGCCACCATCGAATGGTTGTGGTTGACTGTTACAGGGAGCATGATAAAAGCCAACAAACCTCAGGCAGGACAAGACAAGGAATTTGCACAGCAGAAATGGTTTTAAGAGGTATTTCTCCGTATTTTAAAAGTAGTGGACTACTTATTTGATATGGTAGTATGAAAAAGGGTGCTAACCTGTGTACTACTTATCTAAGTAGCTAAATTTGACCATGATATACCTTAGGATAATTTAATCTTCCTATTTGAAATTTGAAGTCATACACATTACTAGACTGTGAGGGATCCAGGTTGGTGTTATGCTCTGCGATGTGCTCTCGGTCTCCTTACGGGTGTTAGATGGTGAGTTGGACTAGATGATCCTTGTGGGTCCCTTCCAACTCATAACATTCTGTGATTCTGTGATTCTGTGATTTACAATGTAACCTAAAAAGGTGGCACAAATAAATGTAAGAAAGAACCTATGTGCACAAACTGTCTTAACCAGAACATCTGAAGAAATTATGTGATCTAGTCCTACACTACCAAAACTAGTTAAAAAAACAAACAAACAAAAAAGAAAATCTGGGAGACATCTCTCCTCAGTGTGCAAATACAACAGATGCCCTAATGAATTCTTAACTACTTTTATAGTCTGTAAAACACTTTTTTGAAAGCAATTAACTCTGCTTGACTCCTGGCTAGGATTATTGGATTTTTTGCAGGCAAGTGTTTTGTAGCTGTGAATTCCTCTCTTCTGCCTGTTTAGGATGTGTCACAGCAATCGCTGATTAAATAAACATCAATTGTCCCTAGAAAGTGATAATCTAAATCACTGTTCCTTCTTGTAAATTCTGTTTTGTCACCCACGCCTTTCTGTGTACTTGGATCTTAGATTCCTGCTCCAAGTCACACAGGCAGTCTGAATTATAATCCAACTGGACAGAAGTACAAAGCCATATTTACTTTTTTGTTATGAAGAGAAAATGTGGACAAGAGAGGTGGCAAGCATGCACACCAGATTTGTCATCAAGTATGTGAAGCAAACGCTGGACAATGGATTAAAAAGAACAATTTACTGAATAAAGTGTGGTTGCCAGAAAACAATGTTGCCAATTTTCTCCCAATTTACAACATATTTTTTTGTGAAAGACTTAGCTTAGTTTTCCCCATTTATAAATAAATTTATATTCAGTTGTCTGTGATAATAATGTTAATCTTTCACATAATTCTGTAGAGTTTATGTTTATGTAACAGGCTGGAGAAAAATGTCCACAGCTCTTTAACCATCCAAAATATACAGAACCAGCATTCTGGCAACCTAAGGCTCTTAAGAACCTCAAATAGGAAAGCCCTCAAGAATCCAGTGGGAGCTATAAAAGTTTGGGCATTATTTTGAATTCAAACCATATGATCAGCAAAATCCATGCTTACTTTGACAGCTAAGAATTTTTTCTGGATATATATTTAGATCATTTGTTCTTGGTGCCAGCCATTGTTTTGGAAACCTTCCTAAAGGCTTTTAGAGCTTCCAAAATCCTATTTGACTATTGGTTTTTTCGTTCATACATGCCTGGAACTGAAAAGGCCTTAGAAACCACCAGAAGTGGTTGCTGCCATCCATTCCTAAGGAGCAAACCAAAATGACTGCACCATTGGTGTTCTCTCCTTTGTCTCGTGCGTCATGCAGCCACATTGCCAGCCTGAACTATTTATAGTGCACCAGGATGATGTGGAAATCATCTCCTTCCTCTCCACTCCAAATGCTGTAAGCTTGCTCATTACTATATATCCCACTGCTCAAAACAGATTTAAAGCATAAAGGCTGCTGCTACAATCTCCTCTGTGTCGGGGTTTTCATGAAAGGATGCCTTCCCACCTCCACTCCTAATGGCTCTTAGGACCCAGATGACCTTCCTCCTGCTCTTTCAGGGGAAGAGACACAGTTGTAGATCACAGTATCAGCAAGGTTGGAAGAGACCTTGGAGATCACCAAGACCAACCTGTAACCCAACACCAACCCATTGTCTAAACCATGGCACTAATTGCCTCCTCCAGTCTACTCTTTCTCCCAAGCTATCTTTAATTTCCCTTCATAAAGCAACTTACCTGCTGCAATGAGGTCATATATCCACCCCAGCACCTCTTCCACTACAATTTTAACTTGCTGGTTAAATTCAACACAATTTAGATGACGGGGATAGAGTATTCCACAATAATTGCTACATATATGTTCTGTGGCCAAAATGGGATATCTTCCAGCAAGCACCCCAGAACTTCAGCAGCAGATGTTACTACTCATGCTGCCTTTCTAACAGCCTAATGTGCTACAGCTGCACAGGAAAAAAATCTCTTCAAGGCGCACTGAGCTCTAGCCAGTACTACAATGCAAATCCCTTCCTAGAAGAGGTATCATTAAATTACAAATAACTTTCTCTGTCCTGAATTGGTCCAGCAAGTCAGACACAACATTCTTCACAGGAAGAGATTTTCTAAAGAATTTAATAGAAACTGTCAGCATCTCTGCTTTCCACTTGAATGACTCTATTTAAAATTATTTTTTTCTCCTGTAGGCAGCTACTAGGGTTTTTTTTTATCTACAGAAAGCATTTACTTTCACAGGACTATATGTTGTAGCCATTTTCTGTTTCCAAACCAGTCTTTGCCCCGATGAGCTCAGAAAACATCCAAAGTAGACATGGGGGTAGGGGAGATGGCAGCATTTATCACCCACCCTACTACTAGTAGCAAGCTCTTGTTTCATTCACATTCTCTTAAGAAAATACAATTCTACAAAATCTTTCCATGCCACTATTCCCTGGCACAACCATAGCACAGATTTGGTATTCATCTCCATGGCCTTTCTGTCCCAAGAGTAGTGAAAAGAACAGGATGGAGATGACTCATCATTTCCTCCCTTTTCCCCTCCCAGCCAATAGTACTGCTACATTGTGTGGAATTCACAGGCCTTCAATAGCAAGATGTAGAAGCAGAGCAGTGATCAATTAGGAAGCTCTTGAGGTTGGCAGTCCTAGAAGCTGTTGCTCGTAAGCAGAGAAGCAAAACCAGATTCTTTGCCCACAATCAGGCATTATATACATAAAGGGCTTCTCTTAAAAAAAA